>JBDJHY010291887.1:0-10056 GCA_039654485.1 Withania somnifera | reverse complement strand
GCGGGGCAAGCTTAGTCCCAAGTATATTGGACCATTTGGGATTTTGGAGAGAATTAGTAATGTTGCCTGCAGGTTGGCCTTACCTACTATGTTGTTAGCCGTTTATCTGGTATTTCATATTTCGACAATGCAACGATATATTCTCGATGAGTCTCATGTCATTCAAGAGGATTTAGTGCAACTAGATGAGACTCTGTCCTTTGTTGAGGAGCCAGTGAAACTTTTGGCTATGGATATTAGAAAGTTGAGGTCTAGGGAGATTCCAGTGATCAAGGTGCAGTGGAGACACCGTCTAGTTGAAGAAGCTACTTGGGAGATCGAGAGTGAGATGCGGAAGTAGTATCCACAATTGTTTGAGGCATCAGATACTTTCTCTTCCTATTTATTTCTTGCTTTTGCTTGACTTTTGGGGATGAAAGTCCTTTTAATATTAGATGTTGTAATGACCCTCATGGTCATTTATGATAAATACATGATGTGTTGCATTGTAGAGCATTTTAGTAGTTGTCCCCAAGTCATTTATGACTTGCTGGGACTGGTAGCTCGGTTCCCTGGCAGCTCAGTCAAGAAATATCTCAAATTTCCTATTTTGGAGCCTAAAACTAAGTGCTCGTTGATCGAAGTCAACTTCCCCTTAATATGAGCTCTAAATTATAATTTGACAGTTCCGTTAGCTCCGAAATGCCAAATAAAGTAAAGACTGACCTTAAGTTTGTGTTTTAGAGTTTTCATTTGTACTTTATGCTCATTTGTGGTTTTTAATTAAGTTTAAGGTCTAATGTGGATCTTGGGTGGTATTTTGGTGTTTGTAGTGTTAGATCGGAATTCTGACACTTCTATCAGCTTCGAAATGGTGATTTTAGGCTAGTGGAGGTGTTGGTTTGTTTCTCGAACTTGTCATTGTTTTTTCATGGTGTTGGTGGAAATTTTATGATTTTAAGCCTAAGGATTGACTTGGTGAATATTTTACCTAAACAACCTCAAATTTCAATTTCGACTGTGTCGTTGAGTCTGGAATATCATTTCAGGTGTAGTTTGTTTATGTAAATTGAACTCCAAATGCATTTCGAGTGGTGATTCAGAGTATTTTCTTCTCTTTAATTTTTGCTGTCAAAACCTGCAGCTAGTGCAAGTGACTCCTTGTTTGCAATCACGAGGCATCTTCACGCGATTGCGAGTCATCGATCCTTACACTTCATGATCGCGAAGCCTCTTCAAAAGATCGTGATGAAGCCTTTTTATAGTACCCTTCAACTTTCGGGAGGCATATGCAATAAACTTACCTTGCTGAATCGAAACACACCCTAACCTATTACCTGAGGCATCACAATATACTATATGTGGCTGGACCTCAATTGGAAGCGTTTGTATCGGTGAGGAAGTAAGCAACTTCTTGAGCCTCAGAAATTTGGACTCACAATTCCTCAGACCACCGAACGGGGACATCCTTCTAGGTCAATCTGTACGTATGAGATGTTATGGATGAAAAGCCCTACATGAATCACCTATAAAATCCTTCCAACACAACAAATGTACGGACCTCATAGGCAGTGGTGGGTCGAGGCCAATCATAAAAGATGAAACGTTAGTTAGATCCACACTAATTCTGGCTGAAGCTACGACATGCCCCAAGAATGCCACTGAATCTAACCAAAAGGAGTACTTTGAGAATTTTGCATACAACTGCTCAATTCTCAAAGTCTGGAGTACAACTCTCAATTGCTCCTCATACTGCTCTCAGCTACGAGAATACACCGGAATGTCATCAATAAGTACAATCACAAAAGAATCAAGATACTACCTGAACACTCTGGTCATAAGGTCCACAAACGCAACTGGGGCATAGTCAACCCAAATAACATAGCTAACAACTCATATTGCCGATATTGAGTATGAAAAGCAGTCTTTAGGATGTCCCCAACCTGAATCCTTAGCTGGTGATAGACCGATTGCAAATCGGTCTAAGAGAGTACCACTGCACCCTGAAGCTGAACAAATAGGTCATCAATCTGAGGAAACAAATACTTATTCTTGACAGCTTATTCAACTAACTCCAATTTTAAGAAATTAAAGTTCGAAATGTAAATGGAGTCCAACTATAACACTTTATATATGAATTCTCTATGTAAACAATTTTCCACACTCAACGAAATCGATGAAAAGGCTATTCGTAATCATATGAACTGAGTAAGTACCAAGAAGGTCATAATTGCAAGGAAATTACACCACAACAACCGTAGGGAGCTCAACCTAAAGATCCCAACAAGTAACAAATTACTTGGGGTTGTTATAGGAATGCTCTAAATATAAAAAAAATACAAAAATATGAAAGCGTGAGATTCTACCAAGAACTTGCTCCTACATCCAGAGACACCGGTGAACCTAAAGCTTTGATACCACTCTGTCACAACCCAAAAATTAAGGTTATGGCGTATATATCCCACCATTAGATAAGACTAACCCCCACCCAGAGTGTAAAGCGATGGTCCAGTACCAAGAACTAAAAAAAAGAGAAGGGAGATGTAAAGAAGAAATTAGAAGAAAAGTACAAAAATAAACAACCAAAAGTAACTCTCCAGAACCTGGTATTATGGCTGTAGAGCATTTATATATAAAAAAGTAAAAAATACAAACCATTATGGGAAAAAAACTACAAAATAGCTGTCAAGAGTCGAACTAGAACAACTTTGAGGACAGAAGGAGGACTTACCATTGTGAACGCCGACTTCTCACCAACTCCCCTGAAATAACACCAACCTATATTGCACAATCGCATCCACATATATGGTGATTTTTAACCTTGATAAGCTAGGATAGTCAACCTAGTAAGAGCAAGAGGATACCTAGTGATGGCAGGAGGATAATCAACCTTGATAAGCAAGGATGTCCACATATAAAAAGATTTCTCAGATCCTAAATAGTGGTAGGAGGGTTCTAGTAATATTAAGGTTTTTCAGTTTGATTATATGGTGGTATCAGTCTCCTTGGAGATTCAATCCATAAATCTTTAGAAAAATAAAGAAGAACAGTCCCTAAACTACAAATACTTAATAGTAGAGATACAACATGGTTCAAAAGTTAAGAAAAAAATAGATAAAGAATCAGTTAGAACACAAATCCTGACAAAACCAATCTTAGGTGTTAGCAATTACTAAATCAATAAAGAAAGAGAGAATTTGTTTAGAGGAAGTACCTGCATTTGGTGAGAGATTGTTGATGTTAGTTAGGTATGACTTCTTCTTTTGAAGATTTGAGCCTATAAGACTGAGGAACGGTGTTGAGGATCTTAATAAACAACAAGAATTGATAAAAACATAAGAAGATAGGAAATAATAAAAATGAAAAAATAATCTGACCAAAATTTTGAAAATTGTTAACATAGCTTCACGAAAGACACATGAAGAAGATTGAGAAGTAGCCGATACTCGTTAATAGATCTTAAAGCTAAGACAACAACTCAGATCATCATCAGGTGTCAGAAAGAGAGGATGTGAGGTGAATGGTCGAAGTTTCATGAAGAATCTTTGTGTTTCTTTTTCTTTCTCTTTCTAGATTAGGTTCAAGTGAATATTTGTTCTAATAATGTTTATGTGTCTGCGTCACTTTCAAACCTGGGCTTAGTAGTAGTCGGATTGTATTTTTTAACAAATGGGCTACAAGCCCGACTTTTATTTAAAAAAATATACACTGCAAAACAATGACCCAAAATTTACTTTGCATTTTCATAGGCTAACCCAGATTTCTCCGTAAGTGTAAAGTAATATTATATATATATATATATATATATATATATATAGATATATATTTGTATACTGTATTGTATATTCTTGTGCATACAAATTAATTTATTTTTATTTTCGGTTATTTTCTTCTTTCTTTTAATTTTATACACACTTATAAATGTAGATACAAATTTAAACATTATATATACATATGTACATATTCGTATAATCAATTATATTGCTATATAATTAAAAAAAATAAAGGAGTAGGCTTGTTTGGGCTACATAATGAAAACTAACCTTTTATTGGGCTATATTTTCTAAGAATATAGAATATTGGTTATTTTTGTAATGTAAGATTTACCGAGGCTATTTAGCATAATTTTTTCATTACATAATACATTATCTATGTAAATTAGCCATTTTAAAATTTACTAAGCCAAAAAATTTCATAAATTTTAAATTCTAAACTTGTTTCTAGGTCCGTGATGATTTCAGTTGGATAAGTAAATGAGTAGACTTCGTTTTTTATGTTTATTTTTTGAAAATAACAAGGATGCAGATTTGTCTAGTAGTAACTATGAGTGTGTTTGGTATGAAAAAATAGGTGGTTCTCTTACTTATTTTCTAGTGTTTGGATAGTAGGAAGAAAAACATATCTTTAGAGCATTTAGATATATAATCTAGACAAGTACTAATGACACTAAACCCAATTTCAATCTCGACTCAACTTTTGACCCAACTCCCTACCCCCGATATGAGATCCAAGTCTTAGCTTCGACACCTGACTACCATCTCTTGACCAACCTCGATTTAAGAATCAACTCTCAACCCTTGTTCGAGATCCAAATCACTGTTAGAGTTGGACTATGGATCTGACCTCGACATAGGACTCAATTTTCTATTTTGATATCGACTTGTGATCCAACTATTGATTCTGACCTTTCTTTCACAAATCCTGATTTGGTACCCAACTTTGACTCTCAAGTTGTGACCTAACCTTGACTCTAGACCCAACCTCAACTCTCAACTTGGGATCTGATCCAAACTCGATAACCTACCTTGAATCCCCACTCAGGAGTTGACTTTGACACTCGACTCGAGATCTGAATATTGACCCAAGATTCAAAAATAATCGTAATCCCTGATTTAGGACCCATACCCAACTTTTGACCTAAGATACATCTTGACTCTCTACTTAGGACCCAACACCGACTCCCAATATTAATTCTTGATTCAAGACCAGATCCTACTTTTAATTTTTAATCTAGCCCCGACTCTCGACTAAAGATCCAACTGCCAACTTGAGACCCCACCCCTACGCTATTCCTAATTTGACATCTAACACAAACTTTTTACTCTGGAGTCACCCACATCTCTTGATCTGGAATTTAACTTGAGATCTGAAGACGACTCTCAATTTGAGATTTAACTCTCCACTTGAGACCCCACTCTAACCTCAATTTCTAACCCCAACTCTCGGCTGCGGAAACGATTTGAGATCTAATCTCGATTCCTAAATAAAAACCCAACACTAATACCATCCTAAGGCCCAAAGATAATGTGATAACCCACATATGAATCATGCTTAATACCCCCACCTGAGACCCCCCTAACTCTCGACTGAGTAAATCATGCTTAAAACTAGATATCAAACCAATACTCAGTAGAAACTCAAAAAAAAAATAACATTGAAGAGGTCAAAAGATAGGGTGATGAACCTTCAATAGGTTGACAGACTATCAACAGGTGATGGTCCGTCAACTTGGGCTATCATATTTTAGTATTAAGTCTATATTATTTCAACCCTCTCTCACTCCTTAGGTTTATGAATTTAGTGTTATGCATAATGCAAGGTTTAGCTCAGGGTCCCTCGAGATCTTGGGTATCATGTCCCATCTAGGGTATAGACCTGGAGGGTGATAAACTTGGTATCAGAACAGTAGGTTCAAGAGTTTTAAAATCTATCAAAGCTGTGTTTAGTAGAGTTTATTTTATGGATGTAAAACATGCCACACTTATAAAATGGAGGCTTTTACTTCATTCGTGTTCTCAATCTTGCTATGAAGTCTATATATGCATTTTTATAACTCGTGGTCTATGTGTTTGCAAATTACTCCTCCCTATATATATGGTGTGCTGACCAGGGATAAAGCCCGTGCAAACAACCTTAATCTGGTTCCTCAGCCCTAATTATTCTATATGCTCTAGCGGCACCAGTTGTTCAACCTCAACCTTAGAATAACAATGTTACCAACACTAAATTCAAGAATGAAATTCAATTATTGTCTTAAGTTTTTATGACCTAGGTTCATCAACAGGGTGCTGGACCTATAACCTTAATAGGATATTTTACAACTGCTAGAGTGAGATATTTTATTGGTATGAACCATCTAGAGTTCACCAGTTGAAGGTTGAGAAGGACCCTAAAAACTTCTTAAATAAGGTGGGAAAGATTTTTAAGGTATTGTAGGTGTACAACGTAGAGAGAGTAGATCTGACATCTTATCATCTTAAGGATGTCACTTTTCTTTGGTATGGACTGTTAAAGATTATAGGGGTAGAAATATTATTCAATTATGGTAGAGGTATTTATTGATGATTTTCTTGAGAGGTTATTTCCAAGGGATATAAAGTAGGTGAAGGAAGATGATTTTACGAACCTAAGACAAGGCTCCATGTCAGTGAGGGAGTACAACCTCAGGTTTACCCAACTATCCAAGTATGCTCTATAGATTTCTGCGGAGCTAAGGACTCAAATACGAAGGTTTATCTACACAGTTTCTTATTTGATGAAAAAGGTTTGTAAGATGACTATGTTAATTGGGGACATGAATATCTATGCTTATGAATCATGCTAAGAAAATAGAGGTAGAAAAATTAAATAAAGAAAAAGGTTAAATAAGAGGGTGATAATAAGCCAATTTGAGTATATTCAGCAAAGGTCCGGTGGAGGAAACTGGCCTTTATTTTAGTAGAGGTATACAGAATCAACACCTTCAGTAGCTAGTGTCCCATATCCAACATCTAGGCCCCATCCGTAATAGAAAAGGAAAGTGTCATGTTCAAAATCTCAGGGAGCTTCCTTAGATAAATTATGTGTTACCCTTTTTGTAATAAATGTAGGAAGAACCACCCTCTATGGAGTTTCTTATTTGATCAAAAAAGTGTGTAAGACAACTGTGTTAATTAGGGATATGAATATCTCCATGCTTGTGACTCATGCCTAGAAAATTGAGGTAAAAAAATGAAAATAAACAAAAAAGTTTGAATAAGAGGGTGATAATAGGCCAATTTGAGTATAGTCAGCAAAGGTCCGGTGGAGGCAACCAGTCTTCATTTTAGTACAGGTCTACAGAATCAACACCTTCAATAGCTAGTTTCCCATATCCAACATCCAGGCCCCATCCTCAATAGAAAAGGAAAGTGTCATGTTCAAAATCTCAGGGAGCTTTCTTAGAGAAATTATATGTCTTACCCTTTTTGTAATTAACGTAGGAAGAACCTCCATAGAAAGTTTCTCTATGGATAGGAGGGATGTTTTAGTTATGACCATTCGGGCCATAGGTTGAAGGATTGCCCCTCAGTCAGATGGGTAAATAGTGGTAACAGGTCTTAGACTACTGCTTCAACAGCTCCAACCGATCGCCTGACCCTATTGGATGCTACTTTAAGTGTAGGTGCTGGTGAGTGCTAGAACTTTCTCTATGTACTTGGGACTAGTCAAGATCAGGAGGACTACTTAGAAATAGTCAATGGTATGCTATATGTTCACTCTCTTGATGTCTATGCTTTATTAGATACACGGGATACCCTATCTTTTCTTACCTTTACATTGGTATAAAGTTTGGAGTTAGTCCTGAAAAACTCTTAGAGCCATTTTTGGTATCTACCCCAGTAGGTGATTCAGTTATAGCAAAAAAGCACCTAAAAATTTTCCAATCTCAATTCTTTAGATAATCATCTCAAACAATTTAGTATAGCTTGACACAATAGATTTTGATGTCATTTTTGGTATAGATTGGTTACATTCATGCTATGCTCCAATCCGCTATAGGACCAGAGTGGTCAAATTTTTGTGTCCCAATGAACCAGTCTTAGAATAAAGGGTAGTCATTCAGTGCCTAGGGGTCATTTTATTTCTTACCTAAAGGACACTTATTTCGAAGGGATGTATTATTTATTTAGTTAGGGGTAAGGATTTTAAATCTGAGACCCTATCTCTTCAATCAATTCCTGTGGTTATGAGTTTCCAATAGTCTTCCTGGAGGATCAATTAGGATTCCCTTGATATAGGAAGATAGATTTTAGAATAGAAACTTCTACCAAACACTCAACCTATACCCGTCCCTCCATACATAATGGCCCTAGAAGAGCTCAAGGATCTAAGAGATCAACTAACGGACCTCTTAGGTAAATATTTCATCATACCTAGTATATTTCTGTGGAATTCACTAATTCTCTTTGTGCCTAATAAATATGGGTATTTTAGAATATGTGTAGACTACCTAAAGTTGAACAATTTCACCATCAAGAATAAGTATCCCGTTCCTTGAATTAATGACCTATTTGATTAGCTTCAGGGTGCTAGTTATTTCTCCAATAAAGGCCTTTGATTGGGTTATCATCAACTTAAGGTCAGAGAATGTGACATCCCAAAGACAACCTTTAGGACTAGGTAGGTCACTTTAAATTTGTGGTTATGTATTTTGATATGAACAATGGTACTGAAACTCTTATAGACCTCATGTATAAGGGTGATCAAGTAGTACTGAGAGATGTTCATGATTGTCTATATGGATTTCTTTTTAGTTTACTCTAAGAGTGAGAAGGTACATGCTGGTCACTTGTGGATTATTTTGTTGACCCTTTGGGACTGTCAGTTTGTTGCTAAATTGTATAACTATGAATTCTGGTTTACGTCTGTTTCCTTTCTTGGTCATGTGATCTCCAGTGAGGATATTCAAGTTGATTTACAGAAAATAGATGTAGTCAAGAATTGGCCTAGAACCACTTCTCCTTTAGGTATTTGGAGTTTCCTGGGCCTATCTGAGTATTATAAAAGATTTTTTGAAGGATTTTATTCCATAGAATCCCCTTTGACTAGATTGAGTCAGAAGAAAATTAAGTTTCGGTGCTCTGGAGGTTGTGAGGTGAGCTTCCCAAAGTTAGAAGATAAGTTGACTTCTGTTCCAGTTTTGACCCTTTTAGAGAGTAAAAAGTGTTTTGTTGTATATTATGATGCCTTTAGGGTTGGTGGCAGTTACTTTCTTATACAAATATCAAGGTGGTAGTGTATGCCTCTAGAAAACTTAATGTCTATGAGAAAAAATATCATACTCATAACCTTGAGCTTGTAACATTTGTTTTTGCTCTGAAGATTTAAAAGCACTACCTTAGATCTGTTTACTGACCATATGATTTTACAGTACGTGTTCACATTGAAGGACTTGAATCTTCTTCAGAGGAGATGGTTAGAGCTTTTGAAGGATTATTATATGAGTATGCTTAATCATCATGGTAAGGCCAATATCATTGCTGAAGTAGCAGACAGTCTATAGGTAGTGTAGCACATTTTGAGTATGAGAAGAAGGAGTTAGATAAAGATATGCATAGAACTTGCACATTTATATGTTCGTCTTGTTAATTCAAATAAAGGTGGTTTGGTTTGATTCTCTCTAAAAAACAGTATTGGGAAAAAGGCGCTTTTGTTAAAGGACTAAGTAGAGATGATCTCCTTGGATCACGAGATAGCTGATTGTACAAAATGGTTCAAAGTCATCCTGGGTAATTGAGGTCAAAGAGAAGTAGAGCAGTGATCTAATTTTGATAAAACTTAAGGATTCATCCTTAAGAAGCAGGTGGAGGTTTTTTACCAAGGGTTAGATGGTGTGCTTTTTTATCAGGGCCAATTGTGTGTTCCAGGTGTTGATGGATTTAGTCAGAAATTTTGGCATAGGCTCATAGTTCCAAGTATTCCATCCATTCGGGTTATACCTAGATGTACAAGGACTTGTGGGAAGTTTCTTGGTGGAATAGCATGAAGAAGGACAAATTTGAGTTTCTAGCTGAGTGTCCCAACTGCTACGAAGTTAAAGTTGAGCACCAGAGACTGGGAGGTACAACTCGGGAGTTTGAGATTCCCACTTAGAAGTGGGAGGTGATCAATACCAATTTTATTACAGGTTGCCTCGTACTCCTAGGAAACATGATTCAATTTGGGTAATTGTGGATAAGATGACCAAATCAACCGTCGTCTTATCAGTTAAGATTTTTTATTCAACTAAGGACTATGACAAACTTTATGTTTAGGAGATCATACAATTTTATAAAT
>JBDJHY010291876.1:0-10056 GCA_039654485.1 Withania somnifera | reverse complement strand
GCTCTAAAATAGGGAATTTGAGATATTTCTCAACCAAATCACCAGGGATCCGAACTGTCGGTCCCAGCAAGTCATAAATGACTTGGGGAAACTGTTGAAATGCTCTAAGATGCAAGATGTCATGTATTTATCATAAATGACCATGAGGGTCATTACACCTATACTTTTCCTTCATGAATGTGACATGCTCATTGTGAACACGATCAAGGGGAAGTACTATTCATTGCCAACACAATCAATGTGTTGTGAAAGTGATGAAGACCCTCTAAGTCAACTACAGACAACTATAACAAAAATTCAAGGTAACAACCTAACTTCTAAAGGGTACTTAGGATTAGTTCAGAATCCCATGACAATATACCATATATGCAAACATACTATTTTTAATATTATAAATTCAACTAAACTGTCAAATCGTAGTTACGAGGTATCCTTGACTAGATAATTGTTAAGGGCATATTTTTAACTAAATAATTACAAAAATGACCAAAATACTCTTGGGTTTTTTAGAAATATAAAATACCTCATTCAAGGAAATATTCAACCTCCAAAATCCATAAGAACCATTAGATTTTTAATCCGAGTACTTTAACAACAAATGTTAACCCAAGTCAACAAAATAACTTAGAACATCAACTTTCGCCTATTCAAATACTCAAAATCACAGTAGATGGTTTAAAATAGGAATGAGAGTGTAACTAGACCAAACTCGACATTATAAGGCTGATAGATTTTTTATACAAGGTCTAGAAATCTATATAACCCGTATAGTTCCTTATTTGAACTTAAAAGCTCCAAAAACTCAAAATTTTTAAACTTTTACCTAAGATCACATCCCGCTCCTAAACCAATTGTGGAACCACAGTTAGTTTGACATCTTGAGACTATGGAACGGTAAAATAGTCAAAATACCAAGGAAATGTAAAAATGACCTTTAGGGTCAATACATACCCTTTAGGTTTATTTTTTTATTTATGAGTTACTTTCATGTTAAGAGTACTACAATAGATGCCTCAAGCCATTTATGACTGGCTGGGATCGAAAAATCAGCCCCCTAGTAGTTTTATAGCTCACAATCTCACTTTTCCTATTTTAGAGTTCTAAATTTTGCATAGTGGAACATGAGATTGATTTCCTAGAAAAACGCTCAGAATTGAATTTCAAAAATTTTATTTGAGGTAAATTTTGAACTTTTTTATAGTAGGACTTTTGGTTCATAACTCTGAGTTTTCTTCCTCGTCTTGAGCTAGTTTTTGGAACTTTAGTTAATTGGGTGTTAAGAGTTGACTTGAGTTAGCTTCTAGTGATCATAGTGCCGGATCGTAAATTTGATCTTCCGTAAGCCTTGAAATTTCAAACTTGGATTGGTAGAGTTATTTGTATGCTTCTTGGGGTGCTTGGATGTATTTTGGAGGCCCAACTATTTCTTAACTTTCTTGGCTATTTTACATTTCTTCTACTCCAGCCTCTAACTACTCAAATGACCTCATATGGACATTTTGTCAGTTCCCTTAAGTCCAGAATATCATTTCCATGCAATTTGCATATTTGGTTTATCGAAATCAAACTATGTTATAGTAGGAGACTTATTTTGTAGCTGTTAGAAATATTGCCAAAAATTCTACAAGCATGACCGATTTATCGGTCCTTTTTGAAGATAAATCGGCCATGTTCGATTTATCAGACATTTGGCAGATAAATTGGTGACTGTCTAATTAACCGTTTGGCCGATATGTCAGCCGCCTATGCCTATTTTTCCAACTCATTTCCTTCACTTTTTATACTCGAAAACCTTTAAATTTCTTTCATTTTATGTCATATCTTAATCAATTGTGAATCTTTTGAGTTGTTTCTTGCTGGGGTTTTTTCATGGAAGTTTCATCATGTGGTTGTGAGCAACATTTTTTCACCTTTACTGGGTAAGTTCCTCTAATTTTAATTTTGATTATTGATTGTACATAACCTTTGCGGGATTACTTTTCATTCATTTTATTGATATGGCACCAATTTTCTACCTCATGACCCTTGAGCTGGGCTCTACATATTGGTGCATTTCATTTTATTTTTCCAAGATGGGGGACTGTGAGGCCATTTTTATCCTAATTCTGAATTGATTATTATTATAACAGGTCCCATTTTACTAGTCTTTATGCATAGATTTTTTGTTTTTCTAGATTTATGTATTTTTGGGCTTGTTCGTGGTTTGATGGCTTTTTTGGGTATACGTCTCGAGATCATCTTTGGCACCTAGGTAGGTTGCCACTTACTTTCTCTTATATATTGTATAATTATTGTGAATGTCTAGCTTTTTATGGGATTTTTAGCATAATTCACCTCATTGATATTATTTTATCCACTTTCTTATTTTATTGGTTATTTTTCTACTTCTTCTATCTATGGACTGTGTAGAACTCTTTTATACATTTTTTGACACGCTGCTCTAGACCATACTATGTTTGTGGAGTTTTAGCTGGTGGCCTAGTGCTGATCTAGTCTGTTGATGTGTTGTTTTGCGAGCATGTATTATGGTTAGGATTGTATAGAATGATTTTGGGCTTCTTTTGTAATGATGATGATAGTATAACTTGTTTTTCATCATATTAATAATTGAAAGAGTTCTTCCTACTTATATGTACACAGTCCACGACTAGTCTAAGGTATGGAGCTATTTGTCCTAAAGTATAATCAGGACCAACTTATATACACTTGAATTAAGTTTTTCATAGTTATATGCATACCTTCTATGACTGCCAGGAAGTGTGGAGCTATTTTTTCATGATATTGCCTTATTTTGTGAACATTCACTAATGTTTAGGGTTGGACTTTATGGCAGCCATTAGGTTTTTTACAGAGATATCTTATAGGGGCAGATCTAAGTTTTTTGCACTCTTGCTCATGGTACTTGACCTGAACTAGCTTTTTGAGGTATTTTACATATAGAACGGGGATCCCTCCACGGGCCAACCACCCTAAGGGAGCGGTATATAGGTAGAGTAGTAGTAGAAAGAGATGTTTCTCGTGGGTACCTTTTATGTCAAGAATAGGTGCATGTCAGCACTTGTTTCACTTTCCCAGTACCCACTTGATTGCATTCTTTATGCTTGATTGGATCTTTGGGCTTACGGGGAGATTCTTGTTGGGTTCTTAGATGACTATTTGTTCCTGCCGGCGACATTAGGTAGGATTTTCTTACTTATCTATTTTATGGTTTATCCTACTAGTATTATGGATGCAAGGCAGGGTTCTACTTGTTACCTTTATGATACCTTCACTTCCTTCTATTCCTTATCTACTATTAGAATTACTTACTTACCTTTTGTAACTTCTTATTGGTTTATAATACTTGTCTACTCGTGGTTGTTTTGCTGGAGATCCAGGTACATTTCACAAGGAATTTCTGCTCGTGGTTTTTATGCTGGAGATCTAGGTACATTTCACATGGACTTTCTCTTATCCATGATTACTTGTAGTAGTTGCATTCCCTCTTATTTCTTTTTACTTGTATGTTATTGAGAACGTTCGCGAAACCACCAATCATGCTAGACCTATACTTTAAGGTCTATATAAGAAGATCCGAGGCATGGGCAAATTGAGGTGCCAATGATAGCTCTAATGTATGAATACAATGATCAAAAAGAGAAATAACAAGTGTGGATGATGGCTTGGGAGATAATTGAAGATCTCAATGGCCTAAGTTGATGAGATCTAAATGTTGGGGGTCAATTTGTAAAGTTTATTCACTTTTGGGTTGAAGTGTAAATATTGAAAGTAGAAGTAATATAAATGCTACTCACCTGTAGTAGTTGCAGTCCCTCCTATGTCTCTCTACTTGTACGTTTTTAATAACGTATGGGAAAGAACCAATCATGATAGACGTATACTTCAATCTCTATCCAAGAAGATATGAGACATAGGTAACATAGAGATGCCAAAGAAAACTCTAATGTACCAATACAAGGACAAATAACATAAATCTAAAATGTGGAGGATAGCTTTGGAGATAATTGAAGACATCAAGGTCCTATATTGATGAGACCAAAATGTTGGGGGTCAATTTATTAAGTTGAGTCACTTTTGGGATCAAGTGTAAATATTGATAGTAGAAGTAGTATAAATACTAGGACTTTCAAAATGAAGAATTAAATAAAGTTTGGAAGATTTTATTAGTGTTCATCTATTCTCAGTGATAGCAGATTGTAGGATTACTATGCAGATTAGTAATAGCTTTACTTTTATTGTAGATTTTGAGCTTCTTATTATGAATTCATATCGACATGCTCATTTTTGATTGAATTGGGTTTCTGTTTTGATGAATTTCTTTTTCTTCTCCCCATAGTTAATTGTGGATTCACTTAAATATTCATTCTTCACTTTTCATCCCCTATTTCTCAATCTTCCGTTAATTCCACTTATTTTGGTTTCGTATTTGAGTCTCTATTGTGACCCCGTAACGAAGGTTGTATCATTTGGTATTAGAGTCTAGTATCATAATTTGGTTTTTTGGATTACAATCCTAGGATCATAAATCAAATAGTAAAAAAAAAAAACAAAAATCATAAATTCCCAGTTTCATATTTGATTTTGTGTTTTCTTATTGATTTTGATTACTAGGAATCGTTGTCCTAGTAATTCAAGTCATAGATCTCGAATTTTGATTGATTCTTGGTTGATTTTTATTTTCCAACATTAAAGTCCATTCAATCTTGGGAATTGGAAATTGAAGATGTTTGAAGTGTTAAAAGTTGCTTAGAAGTAATTTCTATACTACGAGGAACTCAAGTATCAAATTTCATGGAAATCAGAAAGGATTTATGTATGTTATAGATTTTGGGTTTTACTTGAGCATCATGTTCATATTTTCATACTTATGGTTCTTTAAATTGGGTCTTGATTTGTTGAATTCGAGGATAAAAAATTATTGAGAATAGCTTCCCATAGAAGAAGGATCTTGGATTTCAAATTTTGGGGTGATTTCGTGGAGATTTGTGTCGGGTTCAAATTTTGGTTGTTCAGGCTTTTTTCATATCGAACCCAAAATGTAGACCTCAATTTGGTGTTGATCTTGTTGATTTCGAGACTTCTAATTGTTGAAAACATATTTATCATAGTTCAAGGAGTTTGGGAATCAAATTTGGAGAGGATTGGAGTTGATTTAAAGAACTTCAAGCTTGAAGGGACCATTGTTGTTGGTGTTCATCGTTACTTGAAGAAGGTTGGTAATGGGTCTTTGATTCATTAGAGTTTTGAGAATAAAAGGCAGTCAAGTTTTTCCCCATTTCAATGGGAGATCATGGTTGAAATTTGATATGAATTGGAGTTCGTTTGAGGGTGGTTAGAAATCTGTATTTTACAAGTGTTCATGAGTGCCTTCATATATTCAAAGTATGGATGACTAAGAACATGTACGTTTGATCCATCATCCTCAATTAGAAGTGGTAATTTGTGTTTAAAAGATGATAATTGAATTTCCTAAGTCATAAGGACCCTAGTTATTGATTTTCATCCATTTCCAAGTTAAGTTGGTTGAGTTTCAATTTTGGGTGTTCTTGTTTGAAATTCATAAATCATTGAAGGAAGAACTTCAAATTTTGTGTTTCTTGATCCAAATTAGGTATTAATTGAGTTTGAAAAGGTGTTGGTACATGGGAATTTACCATTTAGGGTGAATACAAGGTCATAATTACAAAGGGAAACCCTAGAGGAAAAATGCCGTCAAAGCTCCCAGACAATCTCCCAAGGACGACGGCCATCCCTTAAAGGACGATGGTTCTTCCCTTGAGATGGCTGTGGGGTACCCCCTAGATGATGGTTAGGTGTTGGTACACATTGAGCTACTTCCTAAGACAATAGTGGGCAACCTTCGACGACAGTCTGCCCTCTTAGACAACGATCTAGTATGATCAAAATTGGCCCTAAACTTGATCTAAACACCTTGGAATCATTCTCCTTCAATTCATATCAGGGTCTTATTCTTAGTCTCAATCTCTTAGTCATTAGTTTAATTTATCAAATTCCAAAGATAGTTATCAACTTGTACTAGTCCTACTTATTGTTAATTAGTTGTTATTGTCCATTTTATTTTCTGCTATTCTTTCTAGCTTTTCTCGTTTACATCTTCGTAGGACTTTCTTGATTCTAGTCCATTTTTCTATTTTATTTATCCATTTTTTGAGTCAACAAAAGTCCATTCCTCCATAAAGTACAAGAATCATTGTGAAGTGATTGGTCAAGTTAGTTCTTTGTAAACTTTGGAAGAAGACCTTTAGGTACATTGAGTGAATTCAATTACGAGAGATATGAGGCTTTTGGTACTAGTTTGTTTAGTTTTGTAGGTACAAAGGATTAATAAGGTTAAAATTTCATAAAAGGATTCGTATTATTCTTGTGATGACATGAGTGAGTATGAAGGAACTCATGATTATGAACAAGTCTTTTATGAGGACATGATGGTTCTTGATGACATGATGAAACAACTCATTTGAGTCCTATGATGAAAAAGATAGTTCGAGTTGTAACAATGTCTTGCAAGAAGGGAGTACGTAGTAAGTTGTGAGGTTGACTTTTTCACCATCGTCTTATGCTTCTTTCTACCCAACACAAAGGAGAATAGATATGGGATGGAAACCAAGGAAGGATCATCATGTAGACCAAAGTATGAGACCAACACATACTTCTCGGTATGCAACTCATGCTTCTTATCCTAATCCCCGAACTTCTCCTTCACTACATAGAGATGTGGGATTGGGTAGGTTAAGGGGTTCAAGGAGATATTAGAGTGAGGTGAACATAAGGTCTTTCTAGAAAATATGTACGCTTAGAACCAATATAAGGATAAATAGTCATGAGGGTTATTTTCTAGAATTCGTTGATTATTCCATTAATAACTATATTACACCTCATGCAGCTAAATGGTGGTCTGAAACAAATCACTTATCTGGTTCAAGGGTATTAGGTAGATGGAAGAGTGAGAGTGCAACTTTCACTTTGGGAATATAGATAGGTAGTCTGGCATGACATCATTCCAACGAAGGGTTTCCAATTACTTTTGGGGAGTCCTTTGTTCCAAAGCCACATAATTCCCTATGTGCAAGATTGGTACAACTACATCAAGGAGCTCAAAGGGAATCTTTCGTTCTCACCATTACCTATTAGAACTAAGGAGGCAAGTGAAACATTTTCAATTGAAGATTCGGCCAATTCACATGAGAAAAGTGTGATTGAGGATAAAAATAATTCGTAAAGAAGTCATGTAAAGATTTTGCAATTGATTGATATGCTTAAGGAAGAAGAGATAGAAGAACCTATGAAGACTCTTTGTAAAGGAGAAATGGAGGTGTCTTTAGTGTAAGAGAAGAAATTTTCACCATGTAAGTTTTCTACTAAGGAGTCAAACAAATAATATGTTAATTCAACTCCTAGTGCAACTAAGTGGAAGCTTGAGGTGAAGGGATCTTCCAACCCTTTACCAGAGATCCTTGGCCCTCTTGTCAACTTCCATAAATATGAGGGACAAAATATTAAGAGGATTAAGGGAGTAATATGTGACAATCCTAGAGTGGAAAAAGGAGAGGTTGCGTGGAGTGAAGTAAGTGGATTGTCGCAAGCTTACACTATATTTTGGTCTTCCTCTAGTTGTCTTGATTCTTATGCAAGGATTCTTAGAAGCAAGTCCAATGAGCAGCCTCCCCTTGTTAAAATCTGTGGGCTCATGGAAGTTTCTCAAAGAAGTTAATGCACTCCAATGATTACCACCAAGGCAAGGAAGGTTCTCGTGAGCTAAAAGGTAACAAAATCTAAACCTACACTTATGTGGCTAATAGACTAGTAGATATAGGTGATAACTTGTGTTTATATGGATCTAATAAGAAATTTCCTAGCAATGCCCATGGTAGCATCTTGATGCATGGTAATTCTAATGTCGTGATTAACTAAAAATAAATTAATTCTTATAAATGACTGGAATGACTCTTTTTGTGAGATTGCTTTGTGTCTACCTAGTGTTACTACTCATAGCTTGGAAAGAGTACATTACCATGTGGATTGCACAAACCTTTTGGTGAGAATTATATTGACTTAATTGAATACAGAACCCAAATGGTAAGTGTCTCATATTAATATCCCCACCCCCATTCAAGTTGCAAGGCTTTTTACATAGAGTCAAGCCAAAGAACTCCAGAGATTGCAAGGATTACCCATGCAAAACAACATTTTGGATGGCTTTTTGAAGAAGGAAAGCTCAAATTTCATATAGAGGATAGCTTGGGAGAACACATCATAGATTGAGGAGGAGCTAGGAATAAGAGGGGATCAAATCCCTAGAAGGAAAGTTCCCACGACCAAAGTGGACATCGGACTGCCCTTCAATGACGGTGGGTATTGGAGGGATGGAAAACTGCCCTCCCCAATAGAGGCCAAACTAGTAAGGGCGGCGACCAAATGCCTCACTTGAGTTATTCCGTATTTTATCCTTTTCTTAGTTAATTAAAAATCCCATTAAGGCTAATTATGTAATAACTAGTCTAGTACTATAAATAACTTAGGAATGTTTTATTTTAAGCTTATACTTTGATGAATATTAATTGTAAAAACTCCATTATTGAGTGTTAAGATTTTGGTATGTTGATGGTTGCTAACTGTGTAGAAACCTTGGTTTCTTGGAGCTTTGGTTCCCTTGAGGTCATCGAAAGAGCGTAGTGTTCAGCCAGGATTAATCCAATGATCCTTTAGTTTGATACACATTAGGGTTCTAGTATAATTTCCTATCGTTGTATCTCGTTATCTATCCTTTATTTACCTTGTTGTATTTCTTCTTCGTCAATTTTGATTTATATCAATTTTCACGTCCTCTAATACTACAGCAGCATCAAATTTTGTTCATACGAAATTCATCTTGGGGTTTTGATATTGCTTTAGTAAAAGAAGAGAAGTAAGTTAATCGTCAGCTGAGAGTCTTTGTTTAGATTTAATGTTTCTATTGAGATATGAGTGTCAAATTTGAGTTGGATGGGTTATTGAGTCTAAATATTATGTTTTAAGATAATTCAAGTTTATTTGAGTGAGTTTCTATTGTTGGTTGTCGAAGCTTTGAACCTTGAGAAGTGGGCCCTTGACTTTGTGTGCTATGAGCTTGAAAGGTTGTGGGTTGTGTTCCCTATTACAAGAGGAAGTTGTGGTTAAAGTTTGGTTGAATTTCGAGTTTGTGTTTTTGAATTTTAAAGAGTGTTCTTGGTGTTCTTCAGCTCTTCAAGTGGACAAGAGGACCAGAAAGTAAATTTAATACGAATTTCTTTCATTAACATGGGAATTCATTTTTTTAGCTTCTGGAACTGCATCCTTCAAGTCATTAAGGATCTAAAAAACATGTTTTATCCAATTCCAGATTGATTTGGCTGATTTAAGTTTTTGAAGAATTCATAGTGTTCTTGGGGAAATATTCATAGCTAATTGATGTATTCTTCCAATTGCTGAAGTTTAATATGAAAAATATGTGTAAGCGATTTAGAAAGGTATTTGGGATTGAGATTTTTTAGTGAAAAGGGAAAGAGGACGAAGGGTACCCAAGTAAAATCATCAAATCTATAATGTTGCACCCTTCCCATGCAAGCTTGTCATGTACTACTCAAAAGACCTTGGCAATATGACCGGTCAACAAAACATTGTGGGAGAACAAAAGCCTACTCCCTACGAAATGATGGCTGTAAACATGTACTCCACCCACTACCACCCTATCAAAGAATTCCATGTATGATCGAATAAAGGCATTGAAGGAGAAGGTAAGCAAACGAGAGGATTTTGTAGAGCGGATCAAACACACTAGAAAGGGAGGTTGGATAGTGTGATAGCTTTTTGACACTTTTTTTGGGTAAGACAAAAAAGTAAAAACCAAAAGAATGAGCACAAGGAGTTTTCAGTGGTTTGGCCAAAATTTTTTTGACATCCACTACCTAAGTTCTTATCAACTTAAGCTTTTCACTATCAACACACAAATTACAATCACTTTCAAGACAAGTAAGAACTTTTACACTTTCTTGATTTTTGGCTCAAGAACAACCATTC
>JBDJHY010291866.1:0-10056 GCA_039654485.1 Withania somnifera | reverse complement strand
CCATTAATAAATGTGGCCCCAGCACTGCTTTACCCCCTCCTCACAACCAAAACAATAATGTCACGGAGTTAATGCATGCAATCTTTGTTAGCCCTCAGAGGGGGTATCATAATCCGCACTAAAAGCCAAGGCGAGGAGGATACCTTTAGAGGAACCTCGTCATAAGTAGCTCAAGTCAGAAGAGGTCATCACTTTTTCTGAGGAAGACGTTGTCCTCGAAGGGAAGCCCCATGTCGATGCCTTGGTAATAAAGATAATTATGGAAAATAAAGAAGTACATTGAGTGTACGTGGATAATGGTGTTGCTATCAGCATCATTTTCTCTACGTGCTTCAACCAACTTGAAATTGACCAAGGTAATCTGAGGCGGACTATCCAACCGATCCAAACATTTACCCAGGGAAAAGTAATGCCTGAAGGAACCATTTGGTTACCATTCACTATAGGGGACTACCCTAGGATGAAAACCATAATGGTTAAATTTTATGTGATCAATGCCTCCTCTCCCTACAATGTCATTCTGGCATGAGATTGGCTAACACCGGCCAAAGAAATTTGTTTATCTACAACCTCATGATGAAGTTTCCCACTGAGCATGGGATAGCTTCAGTTCGGGGTGACCAGTAAGTTTCACAAGAGTGCATAAGAATTGCTCTAAAAAAGAAAGTACCTGAGATGAATAAATAGCAACTACAGATCTCCCAACCTCAACCTCGGGAGAGGATTCACATCATCCCAATAGGGGAAGCGGATGATGAGGCTCTTGAGGTCCTATTAGACCTCGAATTCCTTGAAAGAAAAGTTAAGGTAGGATCATCTTGGAATTTTTCCTTCTATTAGGGGATTGTATCAATACTCCAAGATTTCAAAAACGTCTTCGCCTGGTCCCCATTAGATATGACGGGAGTATCACCTGAGGTGATGGTGCACACATTAAATGTGGACCCACGAGTTAAACCTGTATAACAAAAGAAGAGGAAATTTACACCCGAAAGGAATTAGGTTATCCGCACTGAAGTTGAACAGTTGCTGGCAGCAGACATTTTTTTCAAGGTGAAGTATCTGACCTGTTATGATGAAAAAGGCAGGGGAGGTTGGAGAATTCGTATTGATTATACAAACCTGAATAAACATTGTCCAAAGAATTTCTATCCCTTACTAGTAAGAAAGTAGAGGTTGTATCCGGTTATGAATAAGGCTATCACCAGGTACTCATGGACGAGATGGATGCCCCCAAAACCGCCTTCATTACTGATTGGGGAACATTCGCCTATAAAAAGATACCTTTTGGTTTGAATAATGCTGGATCTACGTACCAAAGGTTAGTGGATAAAGTATTCGAAAATTAAATTGACAGTGGTAGAAGTCAATGTGGATGAGATCGTTGTAAAAATAAACCTAGAGACGAGCTAAAAGATTTGGAGGAAGTTTTTCAACTCCTGAGGCATACAGGACTGAAGTTGAACCTAACGAAATGAAATTTTGGGGTTAGCTCGGGGAAATTACTTGGATATGTCGTATCTAAGAAAGGGTTGAGCATGAATCCCTCCAAGGTAAAAGTGGTGGCTGAGATGAAATATCCATTGTGCCTGAAAGATGTACAGAAGTTGATGGGGTGCCTGGCAGTGTTGAGCTATTTTTTGTCCAAATCGACTGAAACACAGTTGCCCTTCTTCCGTGTTTTAAATAGTGAAAAAAAATTCCAGTGGATAGATGAGTGTCAAAAAGCCTTTGATGATCTAAAGCAACATCTAACGAGGTTACCTGCACTAACAATACCAAAGTTAGGGGAAACCTTATATTCTGGCGGTTAGCGCTGTTCTGGTCAAGAAAGATGGGGGAACTCAAAAACCAGATTACTTTATCAGCCGAGCTCTACATAGAGACGAAGCGAGATACTTTCCCACTGAAAAACTTGTGTTGTCACTAATAACTACAGCTCAACGACTTTGTCCCTATTTCTAAGCACACCACATTTGTGTGCTAACCAGAAGCCTCGGGGCGACTGATGAAGTAGGCAGTTGAGCTCAGAGAGCATGAAATCAACTTTCAACCTCGAAAACCAATCAAAGGCCAAGTACTAGCGGATTTTTTGGTAGAGATACATGAATCCACCTCTAAAGCAACGAAATCTCCTATGAAGCAAGCTGAGGTAAATGAGCAGCCCAAAGCACCTAGTGAAAGTTTCTTCATGTATGTAAATAGGGCCTCCAGTGAAGATGATAGTAGGGCTGGAATCCTATTCAAAAGCATTGAGGGGACTGAGATGTTGTACGCATTGAATTTTACTTTCAAAATGACAAACAATGCAGCGGAATATAAAGCCTTGATAGCAGATCTATGCCAAGATCAACAAATGAAGATAAAGTCACTCTTAGTCTTTAGTGATTCTCTAATCGTGGTCAATCAGGTAATAGGTACTTAAGATACGAAAGATGCCCAGTTGAAGAAATACCTACAAATAGTGTAGGGCTTGCAAGGAAAATTTTCCTATTTTTAGATAACCAAGGTCCCCTAAGGAGAAAATACGAGAGCTGATGCACTCAAAAACCTGGCATCCTCCAAAAAATGGATGAAAAATACCAGGTATTAATCGAAAAAGTCTGCCACCCAAGTATACACGAAGTCAGCATCTCTGTGATAGACGAGATGAATGATAGCTAGATGACCCCAATATTAAGATACCTCACCTCGGGCGAAACCCCACCTGATTCCTTACCTCAAAGCACCTAGGTATGTATTGGAGAATAAGGTCCTTTATAAAAGATCCTTTTTACAACCCTTACGGTGTTGTGTTGGGCCCGTTTAAGCCAACTACATAATACGGGAAATCCATGAGGGATCATGTGGTAGCCACTTAGGTACGAGAGGATTAGCAAAAAAGATCCTGAGATAGGGCTATTACTAGACCACCCTGTTCCAAGAAACACATGACTTTATCCAGAAGTGTCTGAAGTGCCAGTTCCATGCACCGGTAAACCGATGACCTCAGATGGAGTTAGTCTCAATATAAAGTACCTTTCCCTTTTCCCAATGAGGAATTGACATCATGGGACCATTTCCTGAAGCCCAAGGAAAGGTGAAATTTCTAGTGTTAGCCATAGACTACTTCACCAAATGGGTGGAGGCAGAACCCTTAGCCATAATTACGGGGAAAAAGATCCTGAATTTCATTTGGGAAAATATTGTTTGCAAGTTTGGGATACCAAAGAAGATCATCTCAGATAATGAGAAGTATTTTGCAGATGACCCATTCAAGTCGTGGTGCAATGAAATGAAAATCACATAAAATTTCACATTGGTAGCACACCCCCAAGTGAATAGGTAAGTTGAGGTCACAAACAGGAAACTACTGCAAGGCCTAAAAACAAGGCTAGAAAAAGCCAGGGGAGAATGGGTGGAAAACCAATCCCATGTTCTATGATCATATACGATGACCCCAAGAATACCTAATGGGGAAATCCCATTCAGTCTTACGTATAAAACAAAAGCAGTGATCCCAGCTGAGATAGGAGTACCCAGCCTGATGTTATTATACTATGTTGTGGAAGGGAACGATGAAGAGCTCAAGATAAATCTCGACCTCTTGGAGAAGAGAAGAGAGATGGAAACTAATTTTGAGGAATAATACAAACAAGAAATGGCCAAATATTACAATGACAAGGTAAAAAAATACCCAATTCAGCCCAGGCCAGTATGTATTAAGAAGAAATGAAGCTAGCCGAGCCGAGAAGATGGGGAAGCTTGAGGCAAACTGGGAAGGCCTTTATTATGTAATTGAGGCTTCTAAATCCGGTAGCAATAAATTGACAAGATTAGATGGTACTGTAATACCAAGAACCTGGAATGTAAGTAATCTACGAAGATTTTATCACTAATACATGCAATTTCATTTATTATTAAATTACGTTTGTTATCATTGTATAGTCGTCTCTGATAAATTGTGTTTTCCTAATGACTGGTCTAAAGTTCATAGGAAAAACCCAGACTAAGAAGGGCTATACAAAAAAAATCGACCTCATTCACTAGATATCGATTCGGCAAAATTCCACAAAAATTACAAGATAAATCGAGCTCCTTCACAAGAGCTCGGTTCGGCAAAATACTGCAAAAATTAAAAGTTAAATCGACTTTGTTTATGAGAGCTCGGCTTGGCAAAACATCGCAATAATTACAAGTTAAATCTAACTCATTCACGAGATCTCAATTCGTCCAATCACCGCAATACACAGGGTTAAGGGAAAGATATACATGGGGGTCTATATAATAATTCAGAGAAAATAAAAATCGACCCCAGGTATGAGTAATCGGTTAGACCCTAAGCTTCTATGAATAAATGTATACAGATAGTTGGTACCAACTACTAAAATCAAGTATTAGGGTCCAAAGCATAAATAATATATGTAAATGAATTGTTTTTATTAAAGATTTGGTTCAATGAGCTACCGTAGATACATTTTCATACAGGGAATAATTCCTATAAATCAAAAGGTACAATTACACTATACATCATCTATTTTTACAATGTTTACTATCCTAACATCTACGAATTTGTCGGTTCTGAGCTGTTCTACCTCGCCCCCTCCCAATTTGTGCAGGAATAATATCTGAAGATGGGGCTATTGAGGAAAGGATAGCTGAGGAGGACCTTGTCTGGCTTGTGCTGGCCTGTATGTTAAATTAGAAATACTAAGGCCTCTTCTTCACCTCGTCATACATGGTTAGGATATTATCCAAGATAACCTTGTTTGTTTTGTAGTCTAGGAAGCCCGCCCCGTGACTAGAAGCAATACTCTCAAGCATAGCAGTCAACTGACGAACTCGATCCTCCATCTTGTCCAAGGTAAGTAACCCTTTTCAACAAATACTACCTTTTCGTATTCATGTATCTAATCTCAAAAGAGATTTACCTCAGCCTCACAGTGGTTAAATCAAGCTTATACTGCTTCACCTTGGATCGCCAGTGATCTATGGTCTCTTGGAACTATCCACGAACTTCATAGCCTCCTTTCGTAAATCATCAAGCTTCTGAGAGAGCACCTTGTTTTCCTCCCTAAGTTGTTATTTCTCTTTACTGGATAGCTTCAGCTTCTCTACCAAACCTTGAAACTCGGCATTCTCGAACAAACGAGATTGAAAATACCGGATGAACTAGTTCTTTTTAAAGAGCTCTTTATTTTTCTCATGGATAAGCCTTTGAAGGCTGAGGAGTGAGGTGCGAAGGGTTACTTTTCCCTTTACACTTGCTCAAGTGTATAAGGAATGATTTGCTAAAAGTTATAAAGTAAAAGTCGGTAAGACTAGTGCCAGTAAGATAAAGTTGAGAAAAATTAAGAAAAATATTTTCATTACTAAGGGACAATAGGCCGTGATGGTTACAAAAAGAAAAATAAAAAGTTACAAAAATATCATATCTATATACTACCCCAACCTGATCAGTGGCCGAGGTAGGCTCCAGCTCAACAAAGGGCTTAGAAATAGGGGCATTGCCGAGGTCTTCAACAGAGGTGCTCGCAGGGGCTTCATTAATGATCGGCGGCTCCTCGACTAGAGACGTGTCCCCAGTGGCCAAAAACTCCTAGATTTCGAGGTCTGCATCCTCAGTACACGACCTCAGTTCCTCCACCATTAAAGGAGTGGGGCGCCAAGCTATGTATTTGATTAGAAGGAACTCAGGACATTGAAGCACGGCCTTCATATAGTTTATATTCATGCGAGCCTCGGCACCAATACTATAGCTATGCTTTTCATCCTACAGGGATAGGTCTGGAAACTTCTCAGCCACCTCGTCTAGTACCGAGGCTCGGTTGGCAAAGAGAAGGGTCTGACTCATCAAGGAAACATATTCTAAGAATGTGTTGGCCAGAGTGACCTTATCAAATAACACTTCAAAAAATTCTCCTTGCCGGTCGACAAAGTCAGCCTACAAGCGCTGAACCTTGACTTCAACCACCCTTTGCTTCTCCTAGGCGACCCTCCTCTTCTTCTAGGAGACCCTTCTCTTCTCCTCCAAGATCCTTCTTTTATCCTCCAAAGCTTTTAGCTTGGCCCTAATCTCTTTTTTTCGAGCTCGCTCCCAGTTGATCTCATCATTGAACCAGTCTTCATTTTTGGCCAGAATGGAGGCCGCTTTGGTCAGCATCTGTAAAATAGGAAAAAAGGTTAGTACTAAGAAAGGGCATAGGAAAAGGTATGACTGCTAATTCATGAAGTTACTTACTTTTCCAAGGACAACCAAGGAGACATCCTTGGAAGGGACCATCTTGGCATGGACCATCTCAGCAGATTTGTTCCTCTTCGAGGTCGGCACCAGAATAGAGTTGGATCTCTTTCTATCGAAAGGGCGGGGGAAGGTGAACTCAAGGATGGAAGGGAAATGGCATTCCCTCAAGAAAGGCAGTAAAGCACTAGCAGATAAACTACTGGGATCTTTTGGACCAATAGGTCCTGGCCATCAAAAAACTATTGAGGCATGGTCAAGACTTGAAGGTCAGGGTAATTGTTGCCCACACAAAAGACCTCTGCCTCATACATGTCAAAAGAAGGAGAAGGATTAGAGAAAGTCATACTTATTGATTTTAGTAAGCTAGAAAAAGGGGACAATGAAGAAAAGCTCTGGAGAAGATGAAGGCAAGAAAGTAAAAGTGTACGGAGAACAAAAAGTGAAAGAAAAGGAGTTGTGTAGGAAGCTATAACTTAAATTGATAATTTCAAGAAGCACAATTATGAAAAATAAATGGAAAAAAAAGATAATTAATAAGGGGAAAATGAAATGACGGTATGGTGAATACAGCGTATTCCCCAGGAAAAAAGTACCAAAAATGATGCGTTCATCGAGAGATTATGACACATAGAAATCAAGAGTGGGAATAAATTAAAGTGACAGAAATGGATAGGCGGGAAAATTAGACGAGGTGAAATAGTTCCCGCCACACCGTTTCACAAAAACCATCTGAAGTAAAACACTAACTTCAAATTATCTAGGGCATACAAAACCAAAAACAAAGGCTCCCCATCTTAATAAGTACAGGTCATATCGACCTCAAATGATAATATTTCAAAAGACTAGAAACCCTTGAAAAACACCCATCAGGTAGTGGTTTGCTGCCTCGACTCGGTCACCTCGGAATAAGCTAGTTGATATAACATTTAGTAGGTGCATAGTTTACCTCGGCATGTATCATCCAAGCTCGCCCATGATTGTAATAATGATCTTAGAAGGTATGCGAAGACGGATCATTGACCTCAGCCAAAACATCTTGGCTCTATGAATTCTCAGAGAAACTCAGTTCACCCCTACTCTATAGATTCAGTCGAATGGCGTAAACACATATTTCGACCCCCGAAGGGGAGACTAGTGTAGAATAACGGTAGTAAATGATAAATTACTATTAATACCGTAATTACCATATCAGATAATCACTATTTTGATAACTACCATAATTAGATAATTATTATATTTGATAACTACCATAATTGGATAATTACCATATTAGATGATTACCAATTAATATTACAAAATAACCGTAAGATTACTACTAATGTTGATAATGAGGAAAGAATCACGGCGGGAATCACTTTGTGATTTCAGCATCCACCACGATACAGTTACATGAGACAACTATGAAAGCCCAAACAGTTCAGAGGCAAAGGTATGCTCACTATACTATTTATAAAATACTATTGATATATTCTCTCAAAGAGCTTAGCTAACATAAGCATCGGAGAATTACCTCGGGGACCACCCTGGGCTCTGTTTTACAGGTGCGTATTCAAGATCCATTGCCGTTGTCTTTTACTGTAAGGTAATTTTATTTGTAGAATTATTGGTGATCTTTCGAGATTAATCAATTATAATTCTCCCAATTATTTATTAATTACATTACATGAATTTAGCAATTGTGCACTAACAAAAATAATTATATTTATTCAAAAATAAAATAATAGTTAAAAAAATTAACCACTTTAATTTTAATAATTTGAATTCTTAATATAGATAAACTCAAAATGGCATAAAATTGCTCCACCATTTGGATCATTTCTTTAAACGTATTATCTAATTTTATTGGTTTAGTGCATTGTTCTATAATTTAATCAATTTTAAAGGTGTTGGAGATAATGTTAAGATGGATTTTGTATGTGCAAGTTTTTTTCATCATATTAAGTTATATATATGATTATTGTGCAATATAAATTAATAAAATAAATAATTTATTTAATAAAATTTCAATAGAATCTTTTATAAAATTAATATTGAAGGCGATCATAGTTGAAATAAAAAAAATATTCAGTAAAATGTTCTTAATTATTATAACATTTTTCGCACATCGCGTGGATACGTATACTAGTATCTATATATTATATATAGGAAAGGATTAAGTATCCCAAGAAGCCAAGTAACAGCGTAATAAAAATCAATTTGGCAGTTTTAAGACAAATATGATAACTATTGTAATAAATGATTTGAATTGAAAATTTTAAAATAAAATATTAAAAAGTAAAAGGATATTATCGTTAGCTTAAATTACTAACCTACAATTGAATAGTTCTAAATAGCTTTTACTACTTTATAAACTTATTTAGATTTTATTAAGTATATCTTAACACACTTGATTTAATAGTAATAATAATAATAATTAATACTAATAATAATAATGGTCAGTTATATAAAATTTATAAAGAAAATAACAATGCATTTGTGTAACAAACAAAAGAAGATAAAAAGGATTTATGATATTAATAATAGTAAACAAAATAATTGTAGTAAGTAAAATAATACAACGTAGTAGTAGTACTAATAAAAATTAAAGAAGTAATTATTATTATTATTATTATTATTATTATTATTATTATTATTATTATTATTATTATAATATAATAGTAACAATAGTATTAGTACATAATAATAATAATTAAAAAATTATTATTATCTCCTTTGTTCAAACTCAAATTTTGAAATAAAAATATTAGTAGTACTAGTGTATATCTATTAATTGTTAAGAGTAATAAATTATTAAAATTTTAAGTTTAAAAAATATATAAACTTACATATTAAAAGTAGTTAGTTATCACATTAAATAGTTCTAATTGGAGTCTTATTATTGTCCAACAATAATGGCCCTCGGGGCCATTTTTGTGACTTCCGTGATTTTCTCTGTGTTTAGATTGCTTTTTTAACTGTCCCAAGTTGTTTGTGACTTGTTGGGATCAATAGGTTGGTTCCCTAGAAGTTTTATATCTTAATTCCTGTATAATTATAACTTTTTAAGGGCTTACTCACCTTATATGATCCTAAATTACTTTTTTGTCGATTCCGTTAAGTCTAGAATGTCGATTATATAAAGATTTCATAGATGGGTTATCAAAATCAGACACCGTTTTTATTTGAGCCTTAATTATTCAAATTGAGGTTGGTTGGGCACCAACGGGTCGTGATCGCATGGCATTGGACGCAATTGCTTAGGCCAGACCCAGTATGTATTGCAATCTCCAGAAGGAGGGCCGAGATCGCGGAGAATGGGGAGGACAGGGGTCAAGATCGCGTGTCCTGCTCCACGATCGTGTGACCAACTTGGAAGGCCTATATATATTTCTTTCTTTCTTTTTTGACAAACTTTCACAAGCTTTTCCCAAAATTCTTGAAACCGAAAGATAAAATCAGGAGTATTAAGAGTTGAAATAATTATTTTGATCCATTGAATTGTGTTTTGGCAATCCTACACTTGTTTCTACTAGGTAACTCATCGTTTTTTCTATTGTAATAAAGTTTTTATATTACATAAACTTTTCGGGCTTCTTTCTTCATTTTCTATCGTTAGTTAGTGCCTAGTTTTGTACCATATGATGTTTGAGATGTGCTCTACATGTTGACATAAATATTTTATTTTTTTGAGCTACGAGGGTTTACGGACCCATTTTTAGCTTGGATTTCGACCCCGCTATTTATAAAGCAATATGAATCTTGTTTTACTTGTTTTGGTACGTGGTTATGTTTTTGCTAGATTCATGTGATTTCAATCTTCGTTCGTGATTCTTCAGTTATTTCAACGCATTTTT
>JBDJHY010291855.1:0-10056 GCA_039654485.1 Withania somnifera | reverse complement strand
GATGCCAAGTCAATTCGGTTCCAAAAATCAACACTAGTCGACTAACAAAAGGGACTAGTCGACTAATAGGGGGTTTGTTCAACTAATCTTGGCAACTGGTCGACTAATCTATCATCTTTTAGCTACTATAAAGCAGGCTAGTCGACTAACACCTTACCCTAGTCGACTAGTTTGCTACCTAGACTCATTTCTCACTTAACAGCTTTCTAAAAAAATTAACAAAAGAGATTCAATCTCTTGAATCAATAACCAATCTTAGTTACAAGATTAAAACCAAGGAAAGTGACTCATATTTGATAATCCATCACCCATCACTTCCAAAAATGGATATCAACAAAGTAGGAAAACTAATAAGAACTAAGAAGAGAAGAGACAGAAGAGGAAATCTTACAAGGATATTTCAATCTCAACAACAGTAATCAGAAGGTTTGGTCTTGAATTTGAAGATGAAAACATGAGAGAAAACTGGAATGTTTGAGAGGATTTGGAAAGAAGAGAGATTGCTTAATGATAAGGAAATGAAAATATCAGGTTCAGTCGGTTCTTTTAAACGAACTGCAGCTGCCTGCTTTGCTGATTTTTACTATTTTAGGACTTACAATTTCAACAATTACGTAGCCACTTTGTAAACCAAACAGAAACCAATTTTGGCAAACCAAATATGTAAACATATTAGAATTGTCATTCCGGATCCAATGAAATCAACAGAATTGAATTACGATGTCATTTTCTGAAAATGAACCCCCGAAACCAAAAGGGCTATTTCTCTAACGACAAGTCCGAAAATTCCACCAACACATCACCTAGCCTAATTTCATCATTCTAGAGCTGCTGGAAGCGTCAGAGTCCCATTCCGACACTCCGAACATCAAAAAATCACCAAAGCTCCTCGTTTAGGCTTAACTTTAACAAATTTCCACAAAATCATATAAAATGTAAATGAAACCCACAAATCACAAACTCACATTCGAACTTAACTTTTCCTGGCCTTCCAAAGCTAACAGAACTATCGGAATTTAATTCCGAGCTTATCTTAAAGGAAAGTTGACTTTAGTCAACAAGTACTAAATTTAAGGCTCTAAAACAAGGAATTTGAGATTTCTCTCAACCGAGTCACCAGGGATCCAAACTATCGGTCCCAGCAAGTCATAAATGACTTGGGGAAACTACTAAAATTCTCTATGATGTAACACACTGCATATTCATCATAAATGACCTTGAGGGTCATTACAGTTCCTTTCTTGGTTACATTAGATATACCCTTCCTAATGTTGCCAGACTTATGGAATGGGAACTAATCAATGTTCTAGGGACTCCAACTATAAGGCCTTATCACATTGAATGTGGGATTTTACCCTATGAGTTATAAAATGGACTTGAGATAGCAGCCGCATCAAAATGTGCTAGAGATTGGGTTCTATATATGACATGAGTGGTCAATTTAGTATTAAGGTACCATGGAGTTGACTAGTAATGTCTTCTTGATGTTTTATTAATATAAATAAGGATTCAATTGTAGTTGATACTTAGGTTTACGTATTCATAGTTGATTTCTCTTAAGATATTCATTTACTCTTATCACCTTTACACCTTATATCCATATTTTATTTTCATTATAAAATGTTGGCACTAGACTGACCTTTGCTCGGTGTGTGGAGGATAATTATTGGAATGATTAGATTAGTTATTTATTCGTCATCATTTTATGTTTGTTCTAGGTCAGGGATACTAGCAAGGAAACAATCTTTTATTTGGTACTCACTCCCTTGCTTTTCTACATTTTTATAGGTGCAAAGTCTGGCACAGTTTGATCAGCTTTGTTTATATCAAGTTCGAGGACTGAGTTTCAAGAGAGTTAAGGTGGTTGTTATTCATCTGACTGATGCCCTAACTCTTTCATTTATGTATTAGTTCCTACTTAAAGATTCTATATGTATGAAACTTATGTATTTTTTTGGCTATGTATTTTTCGTACTTATAGGCTTGTACATACTAACCCTAATTTGTAAGTGGTTATGTAGTTGTGTTTCATACAGTACCTTGTTTTCATTTTACTGATTCATTATTTTTCTCATTTACCCTTATATAATTTATTAGTCTTACCTATCTAGTTGGTTAACTCATGTGTTATAATGACTTAATTTTTAGGGCATGGGATTATCCTTTGGTGCAGGTATTATTCAATATGGAGACATAATACATGAAACATGAGTTTGTTTGAAATGGATTAAGAATAGAAATAACTTTTTCTGTAAGCGATACAATTGATAACCTTTAAGCTTAGCAGCACTTCTCAAAATTTCTCACCGTTCTGAAAACTATATTTCATCATTTCTATCCTATAATTCTCAAAAAGGTATAGATAGCAACTAGAGATTGAGTATAATAGAATGTTGTTCCATTCTCAAGATCATGCTAGACTAAGCCACCCTATTCCATATTATATATCCCCAAGAAAACTACTTCTTCTTATCCTTAAAATCAACTAACTTGAAGCACCATTCAAGGAATTATTAACCACATAATTCATTTATCCACATATTTACCAACATGACATTAAAGATTATTACTATATTCTCTTTATGGATTCTTTGATGTTAAAACTATCTAGGAATCTTCTTAAGAATCACTACAATTAATTATTTTATGTATTCAAGAAGAGAAACACCCTACAAAATCTCATCTACTATTACATATAAATGGATGTTATCTCATACCTCATCCCCACCTAACAACTTGGGTGATACAAGCACAACAGAACCAATACAAACTAACCATCCACTATCTACAATTTTGTCTTCAACCTATATTTTTTCAACACCACCTGATAAATAATAAATAGCATTAGTGAAGCAATTGGATCTTAGGCATAAATTGTACAAGTTATGGCAAAGATATAACTTTAAAGCATAAGCATTGAGTCTAAATAGAGCCTCATTACTAAGAGGAATATAATTCAAGCTAGACTATTTCTTGTCAAAACCTTAAAAATTAACGAGGTTTATGTGATGTAAATCATAATACGCACGAATAATTCGTATAATAAAATCATAAATCATGGATAAAGTGTTACCTGAGCATAAAGTTGATAAAAGTTTCCTTCACCATCATCTATTGAAGTAGATAAGAGCATATACATAATTTGGAATGGAGCAAAAGCATAATCTTATGATGAAATATGAAATGAGCATATACATAACACAACATGGTTTCATTAGAAACCTAGAGAATATCTATGCCTTGAGTCCACAGGACTTGTCATATTCAGAGATATGAAAGTATTGTGACTAAATAATGAGGCATGAAAGGTTCTTAAAATCATACTCATAAAATTTATTATATAGAGAAAATGTAATGTAAGTTGGATATTTCAGTCCTTAGCTATTTCAATATAAGTTTCATAATCTATCTCAAAGGATTGCTTCTTATTTTGGGAACTGGACATAGACATAAATCTAAATAAGGTGTATAAACCAAGGATATGGTAATGGAATGAATTTTCACAACGTACCCAAACCAAATGCTCAAACATGTTACAAATATTTATATCACAAATAAAGTATCATCTCTGATTAAGGATTCACTAAGTAAAAATGGGTCACAGTCAGACCAAAACTTTGTGCTAGGATTGTATAATGTTTGAGTCACAATGTCTAAAATTGGTCGTTCACCTTATCATCTCCCTTTTAGCTTAAAGGTTGTTTCAAGGTCGGAGGACTTTTCTTCTCAATAGGGATACAATCAACCAACTATGCACGATTAGGCAATCACCATACACATGAATGTTAAACTTTTCCTTATAGGACCACACCTATTGATATTTAAATTATTGTTAGGACTTCCTTCTATGATACTAGCTTACTAAAATCATACACCTAATTCTCTATAAACTCATTTAAACGGTCATAACTTACATCAAGAAGCTCAAAATCCTTTGTGTTACCTATAACCCCCCCCCCCTTAATATAGCTCTTAGGGGAACTATAAAGGATTTGGTATAGCATTCCTCCACCTTCCATAACTTGCTAATATTAATCTTAGTGACACATGGAATCTATAAGCCTAAGATCTCATGCAATAACGTAGCCCTCTAGGTACCCATCCATCCTTATACTACTTAGGGTTCTTCTTCATCTATCTAATGACATAATTTTTATTCACTTATTCATCTAGGGCTCATATCTTACATTTACACTTTCATACTTTAACATAAATCATCAACCTAAGTTCTCGTATATGATATATTTCAAGAAAACTATGTAAAATTCTAAAGATAACCTTATAACTCATGACCCTTATTCTCCTATTCTTCTCACAATGGTGCTCTTCTAGAATTCAAGATTGTACTCAATAGTAAATATGGTTAGCCCACAATTTTCTCATCTTACTCAGGCTTAAAGCTAATTCATAATAAAGCTAGGTAACGTAACTAGTCCTTTCTGAGTCAATAATAGAACAACCAATCTTTTTCCTGGTGATATCCAATAAACCTTTATTATCACAACCTTACCATACTTAATCTATTCCTTATAATTATTTTGTCTAAGATGAATTCATAACTATACGAATAGTTTAGGATCCTCTCATGAAAACCACAAAGAATACCCTAAACACATCAATTTTTGGTTTTTTAAATCTCTTCTTGTATACTATACTTGATCTTTCTAACACAATAACTTTTCAGCATAAACTACTTCCCTAATCTACACATAATCTAATTCCTTTGAACCCACATATCCTTCTCTACATAATACTATGTAGTCTACACCAAACATATTACTACTTAGTCAACCTATAAGGACCTATTATCCTATTACTCACTTAATAACCACATGAATATAGCTACACACCTCAATAAATTACTATGCACACCTTTGATCTTTGCTTTTCTAACTTCATATTCTTTGATCTAAGATCATTCCATTCTGCACTTAAGGCTTTTACCCATAACATCCTAAAAGAATACTATATTCTATGTGACATCACTAGCACAATATGCTATGAAATACTTTCCCAAAGAAAGTATCATCTATTATAAGATATAGAGAAGGATCTAAACTTACATCTTACTCTGGTTCAATAACATAATTCATATAGATAAGTTGTATGCTTCTGAATCAGTAGGCCTAAATACGTTGATGGGTTCCTCTTATGCTTTTCTTTACACTCTAAACTTTTTTAGTGCTATTTTAAAAATAACTACATAAATAAGGATAAGGGCTTTATTATTTGTAACACCTCGATAATGAGGCTTAGTGGAAGAATGGGGAGAATGCTTAAGTCTACATAAATCTCTTGTGGGACCACTATATTTCATAATTTAGAGTATGAAAGAATGGGAAACTTTTCTTAAATGTTCATAGTCCTCATTTATAAAAGTAGGTCCCTAAAAATCATAAATAATATCCTATTGACATTGCTTAATAGACGTCCTAGGACACTTGAAATAAATGCTCGACTACCAAGTTTATCATTACTCGAGTCTATGTCCTGTACGGGACATGGTACTTGGAGTCATAAGTGTCCTTGAACTAACCCTAGTTCTTTCATGAGACACAAAAATATGAACTAAAATAATGGAAAAGCTGAAACATGATCTAAAGTTCTATAAAAAAAGTAAAGAAAAGCTTTTGATAATAAAGACTATAGTATATTAAAAAAATCAACAATTGTATGATTGACAGTTTATGAAACATCTAGTTTCATAAACAACGAGTTATTGGGACAAGTCCTTAACTAACTATAACTCGCTAAAATTGAAATACCATATAATCTATGAACTGAGGCCTCATAAAGCATTCTTCGTCAAACATGTAAGGACTCACAAATTAACTTCTAAACTAGGAATATCGATCCATATATTTGAGAATAATCACTCATATCTTCATAGCATAAAAAATGTTTAAGCAGATAGTATAGAAAAGCTACTGAGTATGCATATATGCCATATTAAGTGACCATAAATCAACTTCATATCCACAATAGGGGAAAAAGACCAAAACATACACCTTTCAACATAGTTTTCCTATGAGAGTAAATGTAACGTACAAATGTAACTTAGAGCTTTGTTAGACAGTACATCATAAAGTAGCTATTTGAGTTACATGAGCATCATATATAAAATATGATGAAGTATGCAAAGTTAAATCCTTTAAGTGGAATTTTCTTTTAGGCGATATATAAATCTATGTGAGCAACATGAAGTCTAGGGTCATACCCCCACAATGAAAAAGATACTTTAACTTTCCAAAGTTAAATCCGTAAAATAAGGATCCTAAAGGAACAAAAAGGGCAAAACTTATCTTGGAAACATAGTTATGAAACTCGAGTTGTCTCAATCCTTGTTCCCTTAGTGATAAATAAATCTTAGAAAATCATATCATACTACAAATGCCCATTCATAACTTGGTACACATCAAGATGTCAATGGTGCTCATTATCATTGATGGTTTAGACATATATAATCAATTGACTTAGTAAAATTTAAGATAAAATTTCATAGAAATATCATATCTTCATATAACTATCTTATTCACACAATTATAGGAATTATAATATTATATGTGGTAATCTAGTTACATGAAAACAATATGCACAAAATTATGCTAGATAAAAAGGGCAATAAGGAAACCTTTATATGCTTTAGAATTCATGAATACTTTATGAATGTATGTAGTCATATGTAAAAAGAATTAGGAGGTTTCTAAATCCACGCATGAATAATAAGGGAATTAAAAGGTGTACTTCGTAACCTTAATTTTTAGCAAGTTTCCTAAAAACTTGAAATGTTTTGAACATGATTATGGAAGAAAATACTCATTGAAGTCCTATATACATATATTTGAAGATTCTACGATGAAAACCTTTGTAGGAGCTTTAGACTTTTGTTCATGAAGAATAGTGGAACCCTGGGTGAGTTTAGATAACTTTTTTCTGAATTATAAAGATTTAAAATGTGAGAAAAATGGGTTTGTTTTTTTATACCTCATGAATTCTATTATCTAAGATAAAATGACATATTTTTAGGCCTTAGTATGATTTTAAATGACCATGACTCCTTTAAATGATGAAGTTTTAGGCCTTAGCAAGAATTTTGCATGGCGAATGGGGTGTGTGGCACACCATAAACTGCACATGCCTTGGATTTGCGGAAAGGGCCTGAATGCATTCGGGAGGTATTTTCTCCCTTCTCAAGTTTTCGAGGAGTGCAAACCAACACAGAGCCCTTGATTTCACAATAAACCTTAGTAAAATACTCATGACTTCTTACATAAACCTTTTATTCATATATGGTTTGTTAATTTTGAATTTAGACACATAGAACTATAATCGATAGGTTATGTGTGATGTAAATGCTAATATTCAAGGATATATTATTGTTTGATGTTGAACCTTTGAAGAACCTTTATGAAAACTAAGTTGGTGAAGAAGCTTTGAGTTTAACTTTGTGTAAGGGGTTCCTTAAGACATTAGTTCACATCCAACACTCTTCACACACTTAGGAAACGACTTTAACATAGGTTAAATAAAGAAATTAAGATGTTCGAGTCTAACCACATACGTAGAATAGTTTAAATTTTAGTTCAAAACTTTGGGGTGTATGTTGTCTTAGTCTCCCAAATAGCCTACTCAATAGGATAATTCATCCACATAGATTTTACCATGATAATTTCCTTAGTCCTCTGCTTGTGGAAATACCTCTCAATAATAACCACTGTCTCTTATTTTTAGGATTGATTCTAATATAGAAACACAAAATCTTATTTAATGAGATAATCACCAGCACCATCATATTGCATAAGCATAGAAACATGCAATGCTGGATGAAATCTAGAGAAATTTAGGGTTAATACAAACCTATAAACCACTGTCCCTACATGCTGAAACATCTCAAATGGACTAACATAACATAGGCTAAGTTTTACCTTTTCTCCAAACATCATTACAACCTTCATCCATGAAACCTCAAGCAATACCTTCTTACCTTACGAAAAATTCATGACTCTTACCTTGTGATTAACAAATGCCTTTTGTAAGCGTTGAGTTGCTAGAAGTTTATCTTTGATAAAAGTTACTTCTCCATAGAATCTCTTAGTATATATATGCTCCAAGAATTTTCTTCAAAAGCATCAAACTAACCTGTGGGAGATCTATACCCCGTTGCATACAATGGTCTAAAACGGCAATGGTAAAGTTAGAGTGATAACTGATGTTATATGAAAACTCTACCATAGGTATGAACTTTTCAAATTTTCCATCCAAATATAGAATTCATTTCAAAAGAATATTTTCCGACACATGGATAGTCCTTTAAAATTATCAATTACTCTGATGATGAAAGGCAATACTATGATCTAAGATGGTTCCTACACCTTCATGTTGATTACCCCAAAAAATAAAAAGCAAACTAGGTACCCCACCTTGATTTGAAATATTGGAAATTAGAACCACATGAAATCACAAAATCACTATACCATAGATCTCATCCAACTTCACTACACGATAGGTAGTTTAAACTGGGATGAAGAGTAAAGATTTACTCAGTCTATCAACAAGGACCCAAATAGAGTAAAACTTCTTCAAGGTCCTTGGAATACTTACCCCAAAGTCCATGAATATTTTCTCCCACTTCCACTTTGAATGTCCATTTTCTACATTACACCTCCAAGATTTTTCTGTTCATACATAGCATGCTAGAAATTCTAACATTCAGACACATAATAAACAATATCGCTCTTTATTTTTGTCACGACCCAAACTCCAGGTCATAATGGTGTCTGCAACCCCTCTAGAAAACAAGCCTAACCCTACAGATTGGAGCTACGCGCAATAGGATATAAACTCTCAAAACATCCGACAAATGAGAAACAAGACAAGAAAGGACAAAAAAGAATGGAAGTAGAAGAAATACATACATAACCAAAATCTAAAAACCTGGTGTCAATGGCATATGGAGCTACTATATAGAATATCAAAAATATATAATATACAGAGTAACTCCTACAAAAGTAGTACAACACAGGTCCTACTATAGAAAAAAAATAAAGCAAGCTGAAGTCAAGGAAACCATAGTCAGCTCGTACTTGAAAGGTTTACCGTAATCTCAATAATCAACTGAGTTTAATTGACATGATCACGATGTCTCTGATAACCCCTGCCGGTATCTGCACAACATAAAAGGCACAAAAGTGCAGCATGAGTACCAAACAAAGTACTCAATAGGTATTATCCGCTGACTCGGCTAAAATAAAATGCAAGTAATAAAGGTGAGGAATGTAAAACAGGTCAATGATAGTTGAGAAAAGTTAAGACTAATAGATAAGCATAAAGGTAAGATATTGGCAGCATAAGTACAAATCTACAAAAACTAAACATGGTGAACATAGACCATAGTGACCAGTAGACGAAAACCCAAAGACGAAGTAAGGGAACATACCTGTGTTCAATCTCCTCCAAGACCCACTAATCACAATACTGTATACGCATGTGCCATAAATAATGATCTAATAGAAGGATACGGATAACTAAGGAATAAAAAGTAAATAGACAAAACCTACCTAGCATCTTATACCACCGATAAGTACAAATAACACAACAAAACCCAGCATGACTCCCCTTTAAGCACTGTGGGCACGCAACATATAATGGAAATACACAGCGGTGTAGGAAAGTAAATAAATCAGTACAATCAGTGCCAATAACTAGGGCCTCTCCCTATCAGTACTAAAACCCGAGGCCTTGCCCCTATCAGTACCAGTCTCGGAGGCATACCTGTCAGTGCCAGTAATTAGGACCTTGCATCTATTGCGTCCAAACGCACACGCAAGTGTACGCAATCGTACAAGTAATATAGTGGCTCTTGCGAGCTCGAAGTCAAAACCACGGGGACTTGTATTAACTATTTAATTGGATTAAACTAATTCTTAACTATTATTTAATCGGAGAGTTTGAAGAGATATAATGGAGAATATAATTTAAATAAGAATCATAAAATTAACTAATGGACAATTAATCTAGGGAAGATTATATTTCTACTCAATCAATGAATGACTCGAA
>JBDJHY010291844.1:0-10057 GCA_039654485.1 Withania somnifera | reverse complement strand
TGAATACTGACTACATGACGGAAGTTGGGTTTTACTGAGATTTGGATTTTCTCCTACATGGATAGACTTGAGTTTTCCACTAAGATATGATATTTGAGATGATCCTGAGTTTTGGATTTTCCCCCTAATAATTATACCACTAATTATATTTTTACTAGGATTTTGTACATTGAATTATATCCCTCTATGGACCCTCTGACACTGGGTGGCTATGCCTGAGATATTACTACTAGATAGAAGATGCATCCCGATATTGGGGTATACTAAAATACGAGGGGTACATATATAGGCAAACTTCCATGGGTTCGATGCTCGAGGTTTATGAGGGAAGTCCCAATGGGTTACTTATATGCTAATGTGTTTGTTTCTAGCTAGGCTTTGTGGCTACTCTTATGCATTTTTTATTATTTTCCTTACCATAGTTACTATTACGTTTAGTGTTTAAATTCCCTGTGTTTCTATTTCTTTTATTGGTCCTTCTATGTGCTAGTTACGTTGGAGCTCTATGTAAGTGTCGTGTTTGGTCATGTTGTGCTAGTGGCCTACGTTCGATGTGTTATATTATGATAGTGACTTTCCTTCATACTTGTTAGCTGCACACACTGATAGATAATTTTCCACCGCACCCACTAACTATGACACCCCTTTTCTACTGTACAATACATGTTATTACCCTATTTTCTTTAATCTCTCTTTACCTTGCTTATACTAACTTTTGCTCGGTCATCCTATGATGCCTACTGGGTACTCTTTGGTTTTTGTAATCATGTTATACTTCTCCATCTATATGTGTTGCAGGTCTTAGCCCGAGTCATCAGAGCAGATACAATCGTGCAATCTAGTTTGGCTCTGTTGTAGGAGATATAATGAGTAGTCGGGAGTCGGTGTTCATGATGGCCGATTTTCCTTCTATTTTTGAAGTTGTCCCAGTCGGATTGTGGATAGTTGTTTTATATTTTTTCCCTATTTTGGTTTTTATTTTGTACTAGTCTATATATAAATGCTCGACAACCACGACACCTACTATGTATTTTTGTTTCCTCTTCATTTCCTTCTCTTCTCTCCTTCTCTTTTCTTTTCGCACTTGTAATGGTCCATCGTTCTATCATCTTGGCCAGTGTTATTCTTGTCTATAGTTGGGATTTAGATGTCATCACAAATTAATTTTGGGTCACGATAGATTGGCATCATAGCTCGAGGTTCACCTATGTCTCGGTTGTAGGAGCAAGTGTTTGGTAGAGTCCCATGGGTTGGTACGTAGAGGTCTGTATCCGATCTTTTGGAGTCTATAGGGAACTGTTTAGGAAAGAATCTCACTTCTTGACCCCTAACGTGCATTATGGGGTTATTAAGTTTCTGAAAACCTTATTCGACTCTACTCTTTTTCAAATGACCAAGAAGATGCCCTCGGTGGGCATTATCAAGGCTCCGGTGCATACCCTCAAAGATTCGAGGTCCATATCGAGAATTACAAAACCACTCCATCAAACACACGGTTGGGGATCTACTCTGGCTCCAACATGAGTTATTATTACACCAGTTCTTCAGGGAACCATGATTTGGACAGAGGTTTTAGGGGGTGCTTTAAGGCAAGCGACACATAGGGATGAGTTTGTTGTATTTCCTCAGGGGCCTTCGACTATCTAGGACTATGCAGCCATGTTTTATGAGGAGGTCAGGTACACTAATGTTCTTTATCCTATCAGGTATGGTATAGTGTTAGATTTCTCCAGAAGATTGGTTTTTCCACTCCATTTGGTAAAAGAATAGTTGGTAGCAGTGGGATACACCCTCAGGTAGATTTTTAGACAGTTTTCAACCTTGGATAGGGCCTATCATCAGACCTATGGGATTAGCGAACAAAGAGCTCGTCAGTAGGCGAGGTTTATGTGGTACTCCATATAGGATCAGTGACGGGAGGAACATCGAGGGTTTCTTCATATGTGGAGAGTTCAGACATGAGGCCATGGATTTTCCCTTTTGTCGAGCCTTGTTGTCACAACAGCTTAGGTTGAGTAGCCAGCATTTATTTAAGTTTATTCAGCCTTGCCTTTGAGTTATAAGGATGTTTCTAGTGATACCTAGTTCGTGAGTAGATGGTATGATAGACAGAGCCTCTAGAAACAAGCTCAGCTGGGTTAGGCTAGTTATTCTGTTCAGGCTGTACGTCAGTCAACCAACAGAGAATAGGATATTTGAAGTAGTCAGCACCTTTAAGGTATTGCTAGTAGCTCTCGATTTTCTAGGAGATGGAAGCATAGGCATATTGGTGTAGGCCTCCGCCGATGCAGTATCAGGGGAAACCTAGTAGACTAGTAGTTCAGGCCTCCTCGCCATCAGCGTAGCGGTCAGAGTAGTCAGCCTATTAAGGGAACATCTACTGGGATTCAAGGTCGTGGGCTCAGTTAATAGTTCCGACTAAGGTGATGACTGTGGTTGTTATGATTGTGGAGAGCCAGTACATTATACTAGAGATTTCTATCGGTGTAGAGCCATTCAGTTAAAAACAGTTGTAGCCTTACATCAGCAGATATTTGGAGTGAAAGATAATTCTTGTAGTTCATGTTTTTTCCTGTTGAGGGATTGGTTACTTGACCAAGGAGCTCCCCGATTGTGGATGTCTTAGTTAGGCTACCCAACAGAGTCTTCCAGCTGTTTTCAGTCCTTTGGCTTGTGACCTTATGTAGGGTGCTTCGAATGAGCTACCTTTAAGCTCTATTTCTAACACAATTTTATTTTATTCTCTGCCTAGTTGGCTTATGTTGACTTGGTCATGAATTTAACTTATTTCTTGCTTATTTTATCTATTCTATATTGAATAGTTTTACCCTTGTTGATATTGTGTCATAGACTAGACTTAGGCCTTGCCATTTATCCCTTTTGAGGTTCGTGGCCCTCTTTCATATGGTCCCCCGTAATGCCTGGGTTGTGATTCTTATTGGTGAGTTGAGTCTAGTCTTTTAGTCAGGGGATTCCTGTGAGTCCTTGTTATATTGTGGTCCTGTGATTCAGGGGCCGAGTTTATTTTGTCTAGGTGGGCCTTACAATATCCTAGATGAGATTTGAGCGCCATTGTCTTGTCCTATCTTAAGTAGTGGATATTTTTATAGGGTTATTTTTTTCCCGTCTATGAGGAGGGAAATTTTTAGTGGTTGATCCTTGTGAAGGATTTGAGTTTCCTGGATAGTTTAGCCTGTAGATGTTGTGAGATAGTGGAATTGGTTCTTATATTAATGAATGGCCTTAGTGATTTTTTTGGACATGGGCAGGTTATACTATTCTCCCTAGATACAGGATTGTTATGTTGTGATTATACCTTAGCTGTGATCAGTGTACCTCAGTAGGTTAATAGGGGTCCAAAGGTGCTTGCCGATTGAAATTGACTTTACATTCAAGTCAGGAAGTTAGTCCCACTGAAGTTCTTATTAGAATTGTGTGTTCGAGGCTTCTTATTTATTTCAGACATATTCCCTATTCTCCTATAATGATCTTGACCAACCATGAACTGTTCGGTAGCTCTGGGTTGTAACCCACATTACCCATGACTTCAATTACTTAGTTCTAGTAAACCAGAGTAGGTATCTCTTGTGATTAAATAAGTCACTCCTATTCAATTCCCTCGATTCTAAGGTGGTTTCCAAAGAGATATCTTTACTATTTACCTATGTCTAGGTTTAATTTTTTTTGATATTACCTTTTGGGTTTCCTCGATCTTGTTTTCTAGTGGTTAGTCTTTATACTCGAAGGCATGTAACTGTTCTGGTAGATGATAGTGCTCCTTTAGTGGTGGATCGAGGTTGTGGTATTCCTAAGGATTACGTACATCAGGTTATGTACTGTATTTTCAGCATTAGTCGCCTAATGAAGCCGTGAAATCTTGATCTTTGTGAGTGGACACTGATTTTTTTTACTACTATGATTTTTTATGTTTGGTCTAGAGATTGGTTTACACTGGGTTTGTGTTTCAGTTTGGTGATTATTCCTTTTTATGGAAGTAGGGGAGCTCTCAGGTTCTGAGTTATGAGTACATAACCTTAGAAAGTTACGAGTAGTTGGAGTCCATTCCTATTCTCAGTTTATGACAATCACTGGTTCTGGGTATTTGGATAAAGTAATGGCTTGGTCTCTGTAGATCACGAGAATGCATGTTCTTGCATGAGCTCATCTGCTTCCAACAATCCATGTTTCTATATGAGACGATGATAGTGAGTTTGCAGTTGTGATTCGAGATGTATTTTCGGGTCAATTCCTAGTTGATTTCAGGTTAGTAGGTTGACATTGATGAGCGAGGTTCAGATAGAGGTCGACAGTAGGGTTGGTTGTTTCGGCAAAGGGAAACTATCATTTGTAGTACCATGTATAGTTAGTTAGTCAGTTGGTATCAGTTTTTTTTTGGGTTCTTGAGTTCATCATGTTGTTGGCTGATGGTACTCGTGAGATTCATAGTCTTCGAATTTCTCTCACAAGGCTATATTAGATTATGACAACTTGTACAAATAGGAGCTGGTTCTTGCAGTTCCAGAGTTGGTTATTGATTCATATTATTTCTCATGATTCCATTGTACTAGATATTCCATACACCCAGCATATCGAAGACGTGCATTAGGTCTTGCTAAATTTATGTTCGAGAAGTCTTTCGCTTATATAAGATCCCAGTTTCTATTAGTTTAGACAGCGGAACCCAATTCACTTCTTGATTTTTTGAGGATAGTATGATACTAATTTTCCACCCACAGACTGACAACCAGTCCAAGTAGTTTATTTGGGTACCCAGGAAATATCGTAAACTTGTGTCCTCGATTTTAGTAATGTTTAAGGTTGAAATTTTTCCTGGATAAAGCTTTATATGACGTCAGTTTCTATTTTAGTGTTCATATGGTGTCATTCGGGGTTTTGTATGGTAGCCGTTGCAAAGAACTGATGGATTGGTATAGTAGACTTCGGGTTTCAACCTAGACTTTAGATTAATTCAAGATGCAACACATAGAGTAAGACTTAATTGGGTTAGGTGTTAGATGGCACAGAGTAGACAAAAGAGCTACATAGATTATAGAATTGCTTCTTGAGTTTAATACTGGAGACTTGATGATTGCGGGTTCAATGGGGCCATATGATGTCATAGTGTATATTAGCAGGGCTTCCTATAGATTCACCCTACCATATGAGTTAGTGGAGGTACACCTTATTCCATCCATGTCTTCGTGCCTCATTGTTATATACTAGATTCTTCTCGTACAACTTGTTATGAGTCAGCTTGATTGGATGACTGGTTAGTTTGTGTCTATAACTCGTGGAAATTATTGATAAAATTGTAAACAAATAAGGTCCAAGTATATTTCTATTATAAGAGTTTGATGGGCACCTAGTCCAGTCGAGGAGGCCATTGGAAGATTAAAAAAATTGTGTGAATTTTGCATTGTTGTTGTTTCAAAATTCAGATACTCCTTTCTACTTAACTTTTGCGAACAAAAAAGTTTTTTAGTGGTGGTAATTGTAATGGCCCTCAGGCCCATTTCTTTGATTCCCATGATATCTCTGGATTTAGAGCGTTCTTGTAACTTCCCCAAGTTGTTGGTGATTTGCTAGATTAGTAGTCTGGTTCCCTAATAGTTTTATAGTTTAAATTTATTTAATTATTTATTTTCTCAACTTTTATCATCCCAAATTACCTTTTGTCAATTCCGTTGAGTCTGGAATATCGATTATATAAAGATTTCATATATAGGTCTCCAAAATCGGACTTCCTTCCTATTTCTAGCCGTAATTATTCAAATTGAGTTTGGTTGGGGGCTAAAGGGTCGTGATCGCGTGGCCCTAGATGTGATCACATAGGCCTGGACAAGTATGCATCACGATCATTGGGCTAAGGGCTGAGATCGCGGAGAGTCATGTGGCCAGAGGTCGTGATTGAGTGTCCTACTCCGTGATCATGTGACCACCTCGACAGATCTATATATATTTTTCTCTCTCATTTTGACGAATTTCCTAAGAATTTTCCCCAAATTCTTGAAAAATCCTTAGCTAATTAGTATAGAATAAGGGTGTAATCATTGTTTTGATCCGTGGGATTGTGTGCCGGCAATTCTTATGCTCTTTTCTACCGACTAATTCTTTATTTTCTCTATCTTAGTATAGTTTTCTATATTACATATAGTTTTGGGATTGTTTCTTCATTTTCTACTTTTAGTTTGAGCCATATCTTGTAAAATATGATGAATGAGATGAGCTCTACGTGTAGCTATAAATATTTCATATTTTCGAGCTATTAGGGTTTACGGAGTTGTTTTTAATTTAGATTTTGACCCTTCTAATTATATAAAAATATGGGTTTTGTTTTACTCCTCTTGACTCATGAATTGCATTTTTCTATATTCGTGTGGTGCCGAGCTCTTTCATGATTCTCCACTTCTTTTGATGCAACTTTTGAGATTTTTTCCAGCACTAGATATGTTATGGTCTACTATTTTTAGATTGGTTATTACAATGATATATGTATGGTAAAGTCTCAGCTTGGGGTTGGGATTACCAATTGAAACCCCTCTATGTTTATTCTTCCATCCTATAGCCTACTTAGCTACCTAATGGAAACTCCTCAACCCGAATTGAATCCAAATTACCTATACTTGATGATTTCCTACTAAGAGTATTCGCTAACGTTGGCCTTGCCCGGGTGATACAAGATAGTAATCTCATAGTCATTTAGGAAATCTAACCAATGACACTACCTCAAATCAAAATCCTTCTAGTTAAATATATACTAAATTCTTCTATATTCAGTGAACACCACACAATGTACTCCATAAAGATAATGGTTTACTAAACACAAACACAACTGTAACAAACTCCAAATCATGGGTAGGGTAGTTCTTATCATACACCTTCAACTGTCTCGAAGTATAGGCCACAACTTTACCATCATGCATCTACACTCCACCCAAGCCAACTTTAGAAGCATCACAATACATGGTGAAATCTTTACCTTCCACGGCCAAAGTAAGAATAGGAACATAAGTCAATAAAGATTTAAGGTTTTGAAAGCTCTCGTCACCCTAATCCAATCACTGGAAAGTCACATTCTTCTGAGTCAACTTAGTTAACAGAGATGCAATATAAAAGAAACCCTGTTCGGATCTCCTATAATACCTAGGTAACCTAACAAAACTCTAATTCTTAGTTAGCAAAGTAGGTCTCACCAAATCAGGCACAGCTATAATCTTAGACAGATCGAGTATAATGCCCTTCATGGACACTACATGACCCATGAATGCCATAGAACTCAACCAAAACTCACACTTTGAGAACTTACAATACAAATTCTCATGTCGCAACCTCTGAAGCACAGTCGTCAAGTATCGAACATGAACACCCTCTATCTTGGAATATACCAAGATATCATCAATGAAAACAACCACAAAAGAATCCAAATATGGGAGAACATATAGTTCATCAACTCCATGAATACGGTTTGGGAATTAATAACCCCAAAATACATCACTAAGAACTCATAGTGACCATATCCACTCTAAAAAGCTATATTGGCAATATCCAAAGGCATAATCCTAAACTAGTGGTACTTGAACCTCAAAGCAATCTTAGAAAAGTGGCACCCTAAAGTTGTTTGAAAAAATCATCAATGCAAGGTAATGAATATTTTTTTTTCATAATCACTTTGTTCAATTATTGATAGTCAGTACACATACACATGGAACCATCCTTTTTCTTAAAAAACAAGACCGGTGCACCCTAAGGTGACATACTAGGACAAATAAAACCTTTACTAAGAAAGTCTTATAACTGATCCTTCAACTCAGCAGGAGCCATATTGTATGGAGGAACTGAAATAGGTCTTAGTGCCCAGCTCTAAATCAATGCTAAAATTAATATCTCTATCAAAAGGGACACCGGAAGGTTAGTCGATAAACTCTCTAACTACAAGGACTGACTCTATGGAAGGGGGATTACCCCTAACACCTCGCATAAAGGGAAACTAAGATAAGCACCCCTTTTCTACAAACTTCTGATCCTTAACGAAGCATATAACTTTACAAGGATACAACCCACAGGTATCCTTCCACTGTACCCTCAAAATTCTAGGCAATCATAAAGTAACTGTCTTGGCATGACAATCTAAAATAGCATGATGCGTTACAAGACAATCCATACCCCAAAAGACATCAAAATCTATCATATCAAGAAAAATTAAGTCTACCTAAGTCTAGTCCCCTGAGAAGACAACAAGACGAGATCATCCTAGCTAATCTACTACTAAGGACTCACCCACAAGAATATACAGATGTAGAGGTATGGCCAATGCATTAGATAACATATCCAAACTAATAGCAAAGTATGAAAATGCATAAGAGTGGGTAGATCCCCAATCAAATTGTACAGAAGCAGGCCTATGGAATACTGGGATGATACTTATGATCATGATTGTAGAAGACTTATCCTTGGGACTCCCTGTATAGGCATAACACTATGTTTTTCCACCTCTTTACTGAACTAGAGAACTAACTAAACCTCTCCCTGCCTGTGGTGCACCCTTTCCAGTCTGTGCACCTCTCTCTATTTATCCATCTCCTTTACCTTTACCCAAAGGTGTCAGTACTCTAACTTGAGCATGAGAGGCCTAACTGCTGGACTCTAACTGCATGTGCTGGGGATGTACCTCTATATGTGACTAGTATCACCATAAGTAAAGCATTCCCTAGGGGATGTAGGCTAATGTAAAGAACTTTAATATCTATAAAAGCAACCTTGGCCTAAAAACTCTAATAAGACCCGTAAGAACTTTGTGCCGGGATGAAAGCACTCTAAACTGTTTAGCTAGTGCATGAGGTAAGTATGGTTTCTTTAAATGGTACTCAAGAGTGAGAATAGCTAACATGATGAAAATAACATCTTCCTACATATGAGGCCCCCAAAAATTGGCCAAAAGAATAGGGCCTCTTGCCCCTTCTGTCATAAAACTAGACCCTGTGCAGCTGCTCAAAACCTCTACCTGCCTCAATCACACCAAACAATGTGTCTCCTCCTTATGGGAGGATGTAAATATCAAAGTTCGAAGACGAGTGATCAACCCCCTTATAAACATAGCTATCATTTCCTGCTCATCTGTCAAAATAGATAAGGCATGTATCGGTAGATCATAAAAGTGAGACTTATAGTCATCACCTTCTTCCTCATCTCAACAAGTTGTTAACACAGACCATCTTTCATACTGCAGGACATATATCTATCTATAAAGGCTCAAGAGAAATATCTCCCAAGCATGGGAGGAGACTCAAATGGTCTAGAATTAACAAAAGAATGCCATCATTATCGAGCTATCCCTCAAAGCTACAAAACTTATAATATACCCTATGCATCTGTACCAACCCAACACTATGGAGTAGCTCATGGAAATTGGTCAGAAACTCATACGGATCCTTACTTGGTCTACCCTAAAGTTGTGGTGAATCCATCTTCCTAAACCTCTTATACTGCTGCTGCAACTCATCCGACATGGCAGAAACAACTGTACATATAGCCCCAACCCCTGGAATATGGAGCTTGGGAACTCGATGAGAAATTGGTGGCTACCTATTGGCCCCTAAACTTCTGGTGACAGTCCCATCGGGACCTAAACCTCAGGTTTCTTACCAACCTAAAATGGAATCACTCGTAGTTATTGATGAGCGGTGAAGATACCATTTTATGTGATTATATTTCTATATATAAACATTATTTATTCATGATTTAAGACTATTTATGGTGTAAATTGATTATATTTCAGGTAATCTGAATTTGGAAGTGATCAGAAGTGAAATGATGTAAATGCAAGCCAAAAGGAGCTTAAAATGAAGAAGAGAAATTATTTGCCAAAAACCCCTACGGGTACCGATAAATCGGGAAAATGACCTATCGGTCAATATACGCAGGCAACGGATACCAATAAATCAGATAAAAGATCGATTTATTAATCAAGTCAACAAAAGTCAAACGTCCGATAAATCATCTAGTGCTGATAAATCGAAACTTCTGAACAATAAATCGACATTTGTGGCCCTGTAAAAAA
>JBDJHY010291833.1:0-10057 GCA_039654485.1 Withania somnifera | reverse complement strand
GAAAATGCTGAGTGATCTTGAGATTGTGGAACTTACTGAAGAGCGCAGTTCTATAGTGATGAACAAGATACCCAAGAAGATGAAAGACCTTAGGAATTTTACCCTCCTTATAAAAATTTGTTAAAATGAGGTGATAAAAGAATTGAGTGATTTGGGGGCAAGCATCAACTTGATGCATATGTCTATTTTTAACTCACATAGTCTGGGTTAACTAAGGCCTTTTTCTATGATGTTATAGATGACTAACAGGACTATTGTGCAGCCTGAAGGAATAATTGAAGATGTTCTCATAGAGGTTAGTAAATTTACCACCCTTGTTGATTTTTTTATTCTTGCTTTAATGCAGATTATAGGGTACCAATCATTATGGGATGTCCGTTCTTAGCATGGGTGTAGTTTTGATTGATGTGAGAGCAGACACTCTAAAAAATGAGGCTGCATAACAAAGAAGTTACTTTTATATTGTACAAGCCACTTAAACACCCTCCACATATTAAAGATCTTTGTAAGATCACACTGAAAGAAAAGAATAAGTGTGCCATAATTGAAAGAAGCTCCAAAACTGGGGTTTAAATCTAATCCCAAAGAAGTTTCATATGACCATGAAAAGGGTAAAAAGAATGCAAAAAATGATAAGACTGTTGGTGTTGGCTTGGTGAAAAGGAAGAGAAGAAGATGTCCTCCAAGTTGGAGAAAGAATCAAAACTAATGGATGATATAATAGGATAGGAGTGGTGCCGCAAAAATAAATTATGCACTTCCTGGGAGGCCACCTAAGTTAAGGTAATGTTTTATTATTGTTTTAGTTTTTGTTTTGTGGTCACAAGTTAAGGGGAAGTCTGATATAGCTGAAATATGAGTTAGAAGCATGATAGGTATGAAGTGTGGGGTCTTACTGATCCTTTGAGGATCTACATGATAGCTAGGCCTAGAGGTCTTAGGGAGTTTTCTATCTTTTTCTTACTTTATACTTTGGGAACAAAGTTTGGTTTTAAGCGTGGGGTGAGAAATCCTTCCTAATTGTTTATGATGAATTGCATTATTGGTTTGTTTTGTTTATTTTAGTCATTTTTTATTTTGTTTTGTTTATTTTATTTTTGGGTCTATAGGTAAAAACACACTTCATCCACCCCTTGGTTTTTCTTTTCAATTTTGTAATGGCCCTCATAGACATTTTTATGATTCCCGGCATTTCTTTACATTAGATCATTCTTGCAACTTCCCCAAGTCGCTTATGAATTGCTGAGATCCATAGGTTGGTTCCCTGATAGTTTTGCAATTTAAATTCCTTTAAATATTATTACTTTGGGACTTACTCGACTTATCTGATCCCAAATCTCCTTTTCATTGATTCCCTAAATCCAAAATATCGACTACATAAAGATTCCATATATATAGACCATCAAAATCAGACTCCATTTCTATTTTGAGCCTCAATTATTCAGATCAAGGCTGGCTGGGTGCCAAACTATCGTGATCGCGTGGCCTTGCCCGTGATTACATAGCCAAGGCTCCTTGTGTATTATGATCAGTGGAGGTATAGCATGATTGCATAGGCTAGGCTCAGTATAAATTGCAATCACATGGTTGTGGGCTGCGATCACGTAAGCTAAGGCAGCCAAGAGTCACGATCACCTAAGCTTGCTCCACGATCACGTGACTGACTAGACATGCTTATATATATTTCTTTCTTCCTTTTGGATGAGCTTTCATCATTTTCTCTTAAATTTCCATAGAAGTTGATCTTTTGTAAGAGTTGTTAGATTTTTAATTTGTGGGTTTACTCCATAGAATCATATCTCGGTGGTTCTATGATCCTTTTTACCAGGTAATTTTTCTTGTTCTCTATTGTAATAAAGTTGTCTATATTACATAAACTTTCCTGTCTTGTATATTCATTTTTTACCATGATTTTAAACCTGATTTTGTATCACATAATGTACGATTGGTGCTCTATATATTAGTATATACATTTTCTTTTTTTTTTTTAGCTAATAGAGTGTTCAGACCCGTCCTTTGTCGGATTTTGACTATACGGGTCTTGTTTTCTTCCTCTTTACTCATGGATTATATTTTCTTAGATTTGTGAAATGCCGAGCTCATTCGTGGTTCTCTACTTCTCTTGGAAAGATGTTTGAGGCTTCCGCATGCACCAAGTAGGCTATGTTCTACTTTCTTCATACTGGGTATTAGTGTAGTATATGTATGGTAAAGTTCCATCTCTGTGATGGGACTATTAGTTGGAGCCCCACAATGCTTATTCATTCAGACTATGACCTATTTAGCTGGATTGTAGCTTGGTTACTTACCCTAGGATATATTTCCTTACTCGCGTGTTCGACCCCAACTCTAGAACATAGTATAGTTAGGGGAAGAGTATAACCTTTGGTGTGTATTGTGTATAAACTATATCTGAAACATAGGTTGTTTGGGATGGGATTATACTAGTGGCTAGAACTTAGTAGCTATCCCCCAATTTATGTCGGTGGCATTGTAGCTGATCCAGGTAGGTTGATTATTTTATTTTCTACCTGAGGTAATGCGTGTGATTTGGAAGAGTGTGGTCACTTGGCTATAGATAGACAAATATAAATATGCTAGATAGTTAGCAGGCCTGTGTAATGATATTGTACCCAGACGAGTATGACTTTGCTGAATAGTCAGCATCCCTACGTGATGATATTGAGCTCTAGCCCTATTCAATCCTAGGTGTGGATTGTATTTGTCTGAGCTATGATAGCTCAAAGTTTCCCCTGTATGGATGTGTACTGAGCCTAATGATGCCCTATGGGATGTTGTGGAATCTTTGGTCCGATTCTCATGGATTAGAACCATTGGTGGGCTAAGAGAAGAGAAATCTTATGATTAGGGCATGAAAGCAATTCTAGGGATTCCAGTTAGCAACCTCAGAATCGTTTAGCCTATTATTTGATTTTGTGTTGCGATCATGCATTAATAATTTAAAAGGAAACTAAATTTTGACAGAATAATAACTGGAGATTGATTTCTATACATTATATGTATCCATGACTGGTGGTGGTTGCATGGAGCTATTTTCTCACACCAGCTGATCTATTTTCTCATTGGCACCAGTGTTTTTGGTATTTCCTACATAGCAGCAATTAGATTTCACTGCGGTTCTGATTTTCCTATTTCGATTGACTTGAGTTCTATTGAGATATAATATAGGAGTTGAGTCCGAGGCTTGGCACTTTTCTTCTGAAGACTATACCATTGACGGGATGATTATGAGGTTTGCATGTGGTTCGAGTCTTTTAACAAGCCCTGCCAACCTAGGTCGCTATGCTTAGGGAATGATGCACAACCTGGAAGAGTGCTATACTGGGGAGTAGTGGTATAAGATTCGATTCCTTCATGGGTCCTTCCGGAGAACCAGGAACGGAGGGCTTTCCCCCCTTTCTGCTCGACTCTTTGGTCTTAAGAATGCTAGTTTTAAGAATGAGTCATTGCCCTTCTCCGACCCTGACTGCCCAACCTAAGAGTGGACATCTAATGCGTTCTACTTTCATATGCCTTATTGTCATAGAAGAAGCATACGAGATTTCTATTGTGACAGTTACTTTTCCTGCACCACTTTGCATTATATCTCTACACATTAATTTGTACTCTTCAGGGCTTATGGGGGGAGTACCGGTTGGGTTACTTGGTTGACTGGTTGTACCTACCGGTAGAATAAGGTGTCATTCGGGTTTGTTTGCTAGTAAATTTTGATTGTTCCTTTCTATCGCTGATAGGTTCTCTTCATCCACTTGTTGTATTTGCTGTTAGTTTAACTTGTTAATGGTTTTGTATTCTCTTATTGGTCCTTCCTTGTGCTGATTATGTTGGAGCTCCAAGTATGTATCGCATTTGGTCATGATTTTCTTATGGTCCAAGTTTTTTGGTATACCCTGATAGTGACTTCCCTTTATACTTTTAGTCAATGTTGTATACACTGATATATAACCCTTCTTGCACTTATAAGCTATTACGGTGTTACGCTTTCAGTTGTACATTACGTTCTAGTACCCCAATTTCCTTTGATTGTTTTTTACCTTGCTTATGCTTACTTTTACCCAGTTTGCCTATAATGCCTACTGGGTACCCATTGTATTTGGTACTCATGCTACACTTGTGCATCTTTTGTGATAAGGTCTTAGTACGAGTCATCAGGATGGACGTAGTCATTCAATCTAGGTTGTTGTTGGTTCAGGGGAAACGGTGACCACTTGGAGTTCATGCTAACTAGTCTTCCTTCGTATTCACAGTTTTTTCAATTGGAATCTGGATAGCTATTTTGTAGTTTTTCCCTATTTTGAGTTGTATTTTTACCTTTATGTAATATTTTCTCTACATAAATGATACCCGGTCATGAGGATTTATTTCCGGTTGTGTATTTTCATGTTTTTGCTTCTATTTCTTTCTTTTATCTCCCTTCTCTTTTTTTTTTGTCCTTGGAACTGGACCATTTCTTTATGCTATGGGCCAGGGTTAGGCTTGTCATATGGGATATAGAATCCATCACAACTCAATTTTTTTTGGGTCGTGACAGAGTGGTATCAGATCTTTAGGTTCACCAATATCTCTGGATGTAGGAGAAATTTTTTTATAGAGTCCCACGGTTCAGTACATATCCATCCATTTTTGTAATGTCCCACGGGTTAGTACATATACACCCGTGTCCTATCTTCAGGAGGCTACTTGTCATTCTGTAGTAAAGAATATCACTTCTTGAATCATTATATGCATTTCATGGTCATTGGATTTCCTATCGCTTCATTCGATTTTACTCTTTCCAAATAACTAGGAAGTGGCCCTTTGTAGGCACTAGTAAAATTCATACATGTATTCCCAGAGTTTCAGAATTGGAGGCAAATTCTAGAGGACTATATCATCAGACCCAGAGTTTGGGAGTCACTTGGGCTATAGTAGGGGTTAGTGTCATGTCAGTTCCGCAGAGCTCTAAAGTCCCTTTAGAAGTACAAGTGGGTGTCTTGAGAGGAGTATCTTTTGGCAGGACGACTATGCATATCCCTATGTTATGATACATGAAAGAATTTTGGATATTTTCACAGAGTTAATTTTGCCACTCTGTATGATGACAGTGCACTTGGTAGTAGCAGGACATACCCTTGGACAGTTCTTGGGACAGTAGTGGCCCTTGAGAAGGCTTACCGTGAGACCTATGGAGCTAGTGGTCAGGAAGTATACCGGATGATGAAGGATGGTTATGATCCATATCGGGATATGAGGGATGATCACCACAGAGGTTTCTTGTTATGTGGAGGGTTCATACATGAGGCCATGGATTACCCTTTCCAGGGATTCTTTTGTCATAGCAGTAGGGGAACAGTAGTCAGAGTTTGGGTCCGACCCGTCCATCTCTCTTTTTAATTGTTCAGAATAATTCCAGTAATACCTGATTTATGAGTAAAAACATGATAGATAGAGGATTTTGTGGTTGCAGAAGATCTAGTTGGGCCAGCCAAGTCAGTCTATTCAGATTTTTTCTTAGTTAACCAATAAAGGCCCGAATACTCAGAATAGTTAGCCCTTCAGGGGTGCATCTTTAGGTTTGTATGGCGTGGTGGCCAGAGTTGTTTATTTTGAAGTCCCAGTTAGAGAAGGACTGGATTTTATAAGTATGGTGAGCTAGGACATTAGGCTAGCGGTGGCCTGGAACACCCAGCTATATAACTAATAGTGATTGCAGCCTTACCTCAACATGTCAGTTAGGGTGGATGGTGGTATTAGTAGTTCTTGTATTCTTACATAGGTCTTGATTTTTTATCCTAGGTGTGTCCCAGTTGTGGATGACTTACTTAGTTTAGTCAGCCCACTAGCGGTTTGTCTTTTATTTTGTGGCCTTGGGAAGGGTGTTCCAAGTGATCTACCTTTGAGCTCTAGTTATAATGCAATTTTATTTTACTCCCCGCCTAGTTGGCTTATGCTAACTTGGGGATGACTCTGGCTTATTTCTTGCTTGCTTTATTTGTGCTAGCTTGAGTGACCTTACCCTTGTCGATGTTGTATCATAGATTTTCTTTAGCCTTTTGATATTATGGCCCTATTTTATATGGTACTCCGGTTGTTCCTGGGGTGTGACTCTTTTGGCTCACTGAGACTTCTCTTTTAGCCTATAAAGGTGCCTGTGAGTTGTTTATTTACTGTGGTTCTGTAATTCAGTGGCTGAATTCCTTTGTTAGATGGGCCTTACTGTTTTCTAGATGAAATTCGATCACTCTTTCCTTGTCCTACCCTGAGTAGTAGATACTATTTGTAGGGTCCTTTTGTTTCCTTGTCTCTGAGGAGGGAACCTTTTAGTGGTTGATCTTAGTAAGGGATTTGAGTTGTTTAGTTTAGCCTGTAGATGCTATGAAATAGTAGAGTTGGGCATTTTGTTGGCAAGTTGCCTTACTGATTTTTTTGGGCATGGACAAGTTACCTTGTTCCCACTAGATGTGGGGTTGTTATATTGTGGTTATACCTTAGCCAAGTCTAGTGTATCTCGGTAGATTGATGTGGGTCCTTAGACCCTTGCTGATTGAGATTTGTTCAATATTAAGGTTAGGAAGTTAGTCCCTAGGGGATACTTATTCAAATTATGGGTTTGAAATTTTTTCATTCTTGTGGGCAGATGCCCTATTATCTTATGGTGTTCTTTCCCAATAGCTAGTTGTTTGGTAGCTCTAGTGTGACCTGTGCTACTCGTGACTTCCATTTGTTGGTTCTAGAGGACCAGAGTAGAGAGCTCTTGTGAGTAAAAGGATTGCCTCTTTCCATTTGTGCTCCGTAGGTTATGGATTGATTTTCGGAGAGTTATCCTTATCCTCTTCCCATGTTAGGTTTAAATGGGGTTTCCTATTATCTCTTAGGTTCCCTTGGTTGTGGTTTCTTGTAGTTTATTTTTGTACCCACAAGTATGTATCTTATTTGGTTTGTGGCAATGCTCCTTTAGTAGTGGATTGAGGTTGTAGTATCCCAGAGGATTTCATACGCCCAATTATTGATTCATTTTCGGTCTTAGTCAGCTGATGCAGCCATGCAGGCTTGATCCTCATTAGTGAATATTGATGTTATTTCTGTTATGATTTCTTATTCTACACTAGTGATTGGTTTATTTTTGGTTGTGATCCATTTTCATGATTGTGTATTTTGTATGAAAGTCAAAAGGCTTTCAGGTTCTGAGTTAGGAAACCTAACTTTAGAAGGTTACGAGCAGTTGGAGTTCATCCCTATTCTCATTTTGTGATGATCACTAGTTTTGAGTATTTGGCTTTTGGATAGAGTGATGGCTTGGCCTGTTACACCATTTTGATATAAGACAATGATAACTAAGTTTACAATTGTGACATAATGTTATTATTAGTGTGTGAGTAGAATGACATAGTACCTTGAGGTGATCATTTTCTTGTGTTTCAAGTATCCTTTTGGGTCGATTCACAGTTGATTTTAGGTTGATAGAATGATCTTAATAATAGTGGTTCAGGTAGTGACCGTGATTTTAGTGTCCAAGACGAGAGTAGGGTGCCTCCATTGTGATACCTGATATTGTTGGTTAGCTGACTGATGTTGATTGCCTTTTAATGATAGTGTTAGTCGGTTATACCCGAAGAGCCAGTAGTCTTGGGATCTCTCCTACATGGTTTATTTAGTTTTTGATGGTATTTTTAGATAGACTTTGGTACTCTCAGTTCCAGAGTTGATGATGATTAAGTCCATTCTTTACAAGGCCCATTGTATTCAATACTTCATACCCTTGGGCATAACGTAGATGTGTAACCTTCATGTTCGATATGCCTTTTACTTTGTGAGGTCCCAGTTTCTATTATTTCAGATAGCGGCACCCCATTTGCTTTTGGATTTTCTGAGGTCGTACTTACCAATTTTCCATCCACAGACTGATAGCCAGTGCAAGCGAATCATATGGATACCTCAGGATATATCATGAGATTATGTCCTTAGTTTTTTAATGGTTGAGGTTGACATTTATCTTTCCAGCATCTAGATGGCACCAATCAAAGATTTTCACGATATGCATTGTAGATCATCGATTAATGGGTATAGTAGGATTGAGATTCAACCTCAAACATTTTGTTTGACTCGAGATTCCATAGAGAGAGTTAGACTTATGGGTTAGATTTAAGATAGCACATTATTGGTAAAAGAGCTACATAGTTTATAAACTTTGCTTCTTAAGTTAAGCACCAAGGACTTGATGATTGTAGGATCAATTAGGGCCATAAGGGCCATATTAGACCATGAAAAAGGCCAGCGAGGTTGCCTATATACTATCCCTACCTTCTAATTTAGTAGCCGTACACCCTATTCCATCCATATCTTTGTGCCTTGTTGTTATATACCAGATTAATCTCTACATATTGTCGCGAGTTAGCTTGATTGGACGACTGGTTAGTTTGTGTCAAGCACATTGAGGTAGTTACTGATCGAAGATGTAAAAGGGGAAGGTCTAGGGATATTTCTATTGTGATAATTCGTTGGACATGTGGTCCAGTCGAGGAGTCTATTGGGAGGTTGCATAAATTGTGTAAATTTTAAATTCTTGTTATTTCAAACCCCGATACTCTTTTTAATTAACTTTTGTGGATGGAAGTTTCTTTAGTGGTGGATATTGTAATGGCCCTTGGGACCATTTCTATAATTCCAGCAGTTTCTATGCATTCAGAGTGTTCTTGTAACTGCCCAAGTTTCTTTTGACCTACTGGGACCAGTAGGTTAGTTCCCTAGCATTTTTACCATTTACATTCCTTTAAATATTGTTACTTCAGGAGTTGCTCAACTTATATGATCCCGAATCTTCTTTTAATTGATTACGTTGAGTCTAGAATATCTACTACTTAAAGATTCCACAAATGGATCAATAAAATTAGACTCTGTTTCCATTCTGAGCCTTAATTATTTAGATCAAGGTTGACTGGGTGCCAAAACATCACAATCACGTGGCCTAGGCGGCGATCGTGTACCCCAGTCCCCTTGTGCATCGTGATCGTGGTGGTGTACCGCAATCGCTTAGGACAGGCTCATTATTTATTGTGATCACATGGCAGTGGGCCGCAATGGTGTAAGCTAAGTTAGCTAGGGGTCGCGATCGAGTGGGATTGCCCGCAATCGCATTACCGACCTGGTAGGCCTATATATATTTCTTTCTTCCTTTTAGATTTGATCCTTTTCTCTCAAATTTCTATGGAAGGTAAGCTTGTGTCAGTATTGTTAGAGGTTTAATTTGCAATTTTACTCCATGGAATCGTATCCTGGTGGTTCTATGATCATTTCTACCGGGTAATTCTTTGTTTTTCTATTGTTATAAAGTTTTATATATTCTAACATTTTTGGGCTTGTGTATTTATTTTTTATTGTTAATTTATGTCCAATTTTTCACCATATGATGTATAAACGATGCTCTACATATTGGAATAAATATTTCCTTTTTTTGAGCAATTAGGGTTTTCAGACCTGTTCTTAATCGGATTTTGACTTAACTATTTATATGAAATATGGGTCTTGTTTTACTCATCTTGACTCGTGGATTATGTTTTGCTAGATTAGTGTGGTGCCAAGCTCGTTCGTGGTTTTTTGCTTCTCCCATTGAAACTTTTGGGCTTTTACTGGCACCAGGTAGGCCATAATCTACTTTTCTCAAGATGGATATCAGTGTAGTATATGTATGGTAAAGTTCCATCTTAGGGATGGGAGTACTAATCGGAGCCCCGCGATGCTTATTCTTTAGACCTGTGGCCCATTGTTACAACTCGATTTCTCAGATCATGATAGCACCTACTATACCACTAATAGGAGAACCAAACCCCGTAGTCTGTAGCCGAAGCGGAGGACTAATACAATTAATGCAGAAGAATATGAAAAAAATAGTAAAGATAATAAATAATTGCGGAATACACCCAAGACTCGATGTCAATGTCAAATGAACCACTAGTATAGAACAACTAGGATGTAGAATATAAAAAATCTCAACACATCTCCGAAATACAATGGAGATAATCAAAACTATACAGCTGAAGAGAAGCAGGATAAAGCTGCA
>JBDJHY010291790.1:0-10058 GCA_039654485.1 Withania somnifera | reverse complement strand
GGAAAGAAAATAAAGTTTACTAGCAAACAAACCCAGCCGATTCCCATAATACCGGTAGGTACAAACAAAGAGCAAATAACCCAACCGGTACTCCCCATGTAAGTTCCGAATGGTAAAATTTACACGTAAGAATGCAATGAAAGGGGCGTTGGATTAGTAAACAAGTATCTGTACGCACCCTTCCTGGTACATGACTAAGACAGGAGAGGACCCATTGAAGCTATCCCATATACGTCCCCAACCTTCCCCAGTATACCCCTCCATGGCTACACAACATACCCCATGCATGGCGATCCAGTTCAGAAGTTCCATGTAGGGATCCAATAACATGTACAAAATCCCTATAAAAAGGCATCCAATACCAAAATCCTCAAGGCAAAGAGGCCAAAACTTAGGTTCATCCCATACAACATATCTTAGTCGAAAGTCAAGTATATTCATACTGATAAAACTTTCCATCCCAAATGATCCAACTGTCACCCTGTAGGCAAGCCAAGAAATCACAGTGAATACGAGAAAATAGCCTCAGATAGTGCGGTAAAATAGCTCTATACTGCTCATAAGTGCCTGGAAGATATAAGTATACATAAAACAAGTTTCCAGCTATTATCCTGTCAAAATCAATTTATCATGTAAATGTTCAATGCATGCTCGCGATCAAATAAAGGCCAGGCTAGTCTAAGAATGCAACCTAGGGTCCCTAGAATAATTGACAGGCCCTAACTCGCAAGGGTACAATCCTTTCCCATCCCTAATCTAGGTCTCATGCCTCGAGCACTTGCATTCCAAATGTTATAGATGTCCCAAGGGAACCTATCAAGGGATAATTATACACCCTACCGGGAAGAACACAAAGCTACCACAACTTAGTCTAACAGATCTACCCTGGGCTCATACTGTACTAAGGAACACTATCATTAATGGGCTACCAACCCAACAACAGGACAGTATTTGACTATCCAGGCCCGAAAGGACAAACCCTATTCTAATAATAATCAACAGGACAAGTCAAGCACAACAAAGCAGCCCAACTAGATGGGCTCTAGAGCCACCAACCTAAATCAGGAGATAGCTACTAACCCCTAATTACTAGTTTAATTCCCACCCCAACCTCACTACAGTCCAGAGTCCACATATGAAATATGCATCATAGGTGTAACTTATCGCCCAACCCACAATACAGTCCAGAGTCAGCGTGAGACATGCGGGTAGGACAATATAGCTCCAGGGTAAGTAGTTAAGCTACAATCCAGCTGAGAGGACACTAGCCGAAAGAATAAGCATATCGGGGGCCGAATAATCATTCTAACCCCCCCTCTGAAGCTTTACCATGTATATACTATACTAATACCAATCTGAAAAAAGTAGACTGTAGCCTACCTAGAATCTGGAGATATCCTAAAATGTGTGCTTCAAATATCCAAAATCACGTATGAAGCTTGGAATCAAGCGAGGTTAAAGAAAACACAACCTACAAGTCAATATGAGTAAAATAAAACCCATATTTATATATAATTAGCGGGGCCAAAATTGCATCTAAAACCAGGTCTATAAACCCTAATAATATGAAAACTGAGAATATTTATACCCACGCGTAAAGAACATCTTATACGTCCTACTGTACCAAATATAGAAAAATTCAACAGTAGAATCGAAAGATATAAGCCCTTAAAGTTTATATTCAATATAAAACTTTATAATAAAAAAGAGAATAAGAAATCATGCAGTAAAATTAAGCGTAGAAGAACGGAAACACGTTTCTACGATTCAAAACTTACGCAGAACCCTTTCTTTCCTCTATTTTTTTCTTTTCTTTTCTTCTGCTCATTCTTTCTCTGCTCTAATTCAAATGAAGCAACTTTGCTTCTTTGTAATCCTAAACCGCCAAACATATGAATATATGATATATAATATATAACATAATATAATATAATATAATATATAATATTAAAATAAAGTATATCCGGGTATTGCATAGACTCATTATAAAATGATTATAACCTTTTAAATGTATCAAAATCAATAAAATAATATTTATAGTAACACCTACTTTTTGAAATAATAAATGTTCAATATAATTAGACTCATTAACTTGGTTTAAAATATTAATATCTTTATAATTCCTTATAAAATAATAAATATGGGACTACATTATTCGAGAAATGATGTCATAATTATCGGCAATACCTTAGAAGGACTTAAAATATATATTTTATTTTTACTAAAGTAAATCGTAATTATTATATAAAATAAACAAGACCCAATTGTTATCCCGTTAAACTAAATAAAACATAACCAAAAGCCCCTTTCAAACCAAGAGTCTCTCTAGACAAAAGTCCTCGTCTTGGAACTAACAAAATTGTCAGACTTAAAGTTCAAATATGTTTTCGAGGAGTTACTCTTTAATTATCCACTCTCAAATTTAAAACTCTCGAAACAAATCGCGAAAATACAAAAATGATCCGGAGGGTTATTACATAAACTTTGTTTTCCCTTTTATATCTGATTAGTACTATTTGTACATTTTCTATATTTATTGTTAGCTAAGCTTGTTGGTGATTTTTTATTCTTTTATTGGTCCTTCCTTGTGCTGGTCATGTTAGAGCTCCAGGTACGTGTCACGTTTGGTCATGATTTTTTTATGGCCTAGGTTTTTTGGTGTGGTACCTTGATAGTGACTTTCCTTCATACTTGTTAGCTGATAGTTGGCCCCTTTACTGCACTTACTAGCTATTACTGTTGTTAGCCCATTCTGTTACACATTATGTGCCACTGCCTTACTGTTGATTTTCTTTTACCTTGCCTATGCTTACTTTTGTCCAGTCGGCCTATAATGCCTACTGGGTACTCATTGCCTTTGGTACTTATGTTGTATTTCTGAATCTTTTCCTGATCAGGTTTTAGTATGAGGTATTAGTATAGATGCGATCATGCGGACTAGCTTGGTGTTGTTCAGAAGACACAGTGAGCAATTTGGCGTTCCTGTTGGCCGATCTTCCGTCTATCTCTACAGTTGTTCCACTTGGTGTCTAGATAGATACTTTATAGTTTTGCCTCATTGTGGGTAGTATTTTGTATCTTTCTGTATATAGATACTCTACATCTACTATACCAGGTTCTAGGGAGTCATGTTCAGTTCTCTATTTTTGTGTTCTACTTTTGTTTCTTCTCATCATCTCCTTCTTCTTTTCTTTAGGCTCTTAGAGATAGACCTACCGCTACGTGTTCTGGGCCAGAGTTAGGTTTTTTAAAAGGTGATATATAGACGCGATCACAACTCATTTTTGGGTCGTAAAAATTATATAATATTCAAGAATTCAGGATATGACCCTCCCATAGGAAAGATTAGAGGATTCTTTGGGAAAAATGATTAGCCAATTGATTATTAAACTTGATATCTTAAACCTATGTTTTATAGCAAGACAGTATGTTATAATGACATCTAGAAGATACATTTATGAGAATTTCTCTCCCCTGGATAAATGGATAGTAGCAACAATGTGAGAGATAACATGATATTCAAAAAAGAGATAATGATTAGAAGAAGACTCTCCTAGAGACAGAAACTATTTGTCTTGATCATGAGAAATGCCTATATTAGGTGGGCACTCACCTTGTAACAAACAGTGAGACCAAAGAATTTAGTTTGGATTATATTGTCAAAGAGAGCACTGTTGATAAGAATTCTCTAGTTTATAAAAGAAGAAGATGAAATATTTTTGATAATTTTTGATAACAATTATTAATGATCGTTGAAGTGTCACCTAAAAAAGATCAAGAGTCAGAGATACTATAAAACATAATCCAATTAAGTGACTTTGATAGTTTCAAAGACTTCATTAATAGATTTATCAGTATCTTTTTAGCAATCCTTTTTAGAAAAACTATATTTTTCAATTTAAAGCATATATTAACACAAATTAAGCAAATCATTCATAAATCAAATCACTTTTGGATCCTTTTTTATTAAAACACATACCCACATCTATAGGTTTCAAAATTCAAATATTTGACACAGAGTAGAGAATTTGCAATTGCTAGATTTATGACTTTTTAATCCACAATAATAACAGGGACGTAAAATGTATTTATTAATTTGATTACTTTTAGCAGCCATATATTCATTGAAATTTTTTGAAGATCTTTTCTTTTTAAGAAAATTCATAATCATTTTTCTCGTTTAAATAAATCTTAAGATCTTGGTCAACCAACCCTCATCAAATCAGCAATTTGGTTAGAAATAGTTACCTAATTATCGTCGTGCATGGCTATGAAACAAACATTCTCTTCTTTTCATAACTTCATCAACGCCCAACTGCTTAGTACTTTGAGCCTTGGGAGCCTTCTGGAAGATTTTTTTATTATTTTTGGATAATCTGCAACAAAATGTATAGATTTTCCGCATTCATAACATCTACCATTATTACTTGACTGATCAGGATCATTTTTATATTTGTACTGACTTCACAGTTTCTTCTGCAGCTTCTAGGATGACATGATTTGTTTACCACAAATCTTGAGATAAGAGCAATATCTTCTTCATCATCATTGGAATCATCAGTTTTTTAAAAGCAACAGTCTTTTTCTTGGTTCCTTTAGTTGAGATATGATTTTTTAAAGGCAACCAAGTCACCTCTAAGGTTATCATATGTAGGATTATGTATGTTCATACTTTCAATGGGAACAACTTTAGCATGCCATTGTTCTGGAAGACTACTTAGGATTCTAGAGATCTGATCAGTTATAGGATATATCTTTATGCATCTTTGAGTTCTCCAATAATCTTACTAAATCTAGTAAATATCTCTTATATAGTCTCTACATCCTTTAATTAGAACAATTCCTAATCATGAACAAGTTGACTCATAATTATCTGTTAGACCTAGTTAGTGCCTACATATGTGAATTCAAGTTTTCCCCACATTTCCTTTGCAGATTCATAGCTATAAATCCAGTCATACTCCTCTCCCTTTGTGGAGTTATAGAGAATATTCTTAGCTTTGGAGTTATTTGAATAATATCCATTTTTTTTATCTGTGTAGTTGTCTAATGAAGGAGTAATCACTCTCAGGTCCATCTTTGATTTTGTGTGGGGGAATTAACAGATCCCCCATCTTTATCGCCCTCCAAGATTTGACATCATATGACTTAATAAATGTTACCATCCTTATTTTTTGATGAGATAAATGCTTCCCATTAAATTAAGGTGGTCCTGATCTAGATGTTCCCTCTTGAAAGAATACTCAAGTGATATGTTGAGTCGTGATCTTTACTTACTCACTGTTAGACAATGAATATGAGACCTTTCTTTAATATCAATTAAAAGTGCAAGAGGGGGGTGGATTACAAATTTTTCTTTTCCCTTAGTCGACTCTCTAGCTTATGCAGTTGACTATTACTACAGTATGATGAATAAGAAATATAAAATGGTGTAGAAAAAGAACTATACACATGATATTTTTATACTGGTTAGGGATCAAAATGGGCCATAATTCAGTCCCCTTGGGTTGCAAGAGGGTTTCATTATTTTTATCTATCCTCTATTTAGTGTTAAATAACTCAGCGTTACAATTTTGAAATCAATGATTAAGTTTGATTAAGAACTCATTCCCACACGAGCCACACACTGCTGAGTCTATTAGGATCTCAATGAATACACAAAAACTACTGAGTCTATTAAGAGCTTAGCATACACACACTCTATTGAGTCTATTAGGATATCAGTAAGCACACAACTTGCTGTGTCTATTAGGACCCAGTGACAAGGACCTTATTAAGTCTGCTTAACTCAACTCAATCACAATGAATATTGAGTCTGTTAGGAGTCCTGTAAACACTATACTTTGATATTATGTCTCACTTGATTTTTTTCTCTCCTTTCTTTTATGTCTACACTAGTATAAACTAAGTGATACAACTATTCCCTTATATTAAGTTGGTAACTAGTCATTAAATCCCAAGGATATTAATCTTTGAAAAGAGGTTAAGAGGGTGGAATCTTTTTCAAGAATAAAGGAGTGTCATATTGATGAATCTTTCTACTATTATGGCCATTGAGTTATTGCAGCAACCAATGTTATTCATTTCTTCAGGGAGAAGTTTATCATTAGTAAATTCTGCATTTTAATGATCAACATCTTTCCAATGTAGTATTAACTTATTCATTTTAAGAACCAATATCTTCCAATACAGTACCATTATTTCCCAATTCATCTGTGTCATATTTCATTATTAATGTAGTATTTTCTTTGATTATCAGTGTAGTTCACAGCCATAGTATCTTCCATCATTAATGCAGTACCAAATGATACTGTCAACATTGATTCATGATGAACTACTAAAGGGTTTCACACAAAGCTCTGTAGTATTGTTGTCATCCATTGATATAAGCATCAACACCTATGACTTAGGCCACTATACTTTCTTTCAAATTAAACTAACTTTCTTTCAAATTAAACTAACTCATGAACTAAGCTTAGATCTTATAAGGCAACCATAAATATATTATTATAAAATCTAACAATGATTATAGAATAAGTTCTCGACCTTACAACTAATCAATATGAACCTTAACTAATGGTATTATCAACAAAATTATGAAAAAATGTGTAGACTCTATTTAAGAGACTTGCAACTCATAAACTGGATCATAATTCAAAATTAATAGTAATTTATTCAAGATTATCATAAACCCATGCTATATGTGACAGTTGTCAAAGAAAATGTCAAAATATATGAATTTATCATCAATAAGAAAATTTGAGATTCACCCTAAGATTTTTATGTTATAATAATGAGTCAAAATAACTGACGAACTTAGGAACAAGGGTTAAACAAACAATTTTTTGTAACCTACATACCTGAACCTTCAAGAATTCTTAGTTGAATTAGAGAAGAAGCCCTAAGTTTAACTTGAACTTTAGAGAGAATAATTTTGATTGAACCGTAACTTTGATCCAAAAAGGTGATAGGGTGTTTGGGTTATTTATATTACCCAATTTCAACACCAAAAGATCATGGGATTAGGTAAAATAGGCCTGGGAAATTATAGAACGACCATTTATTAATTGACCTGAAAACTATCGGGAGCAGACCACGAGTCCACTCCACAACTAGTGGAATGTCACCCCATGACTCATGACTCGAATCATGGGAATGACTTTAGTTACTGATATAGGCATATAACCCATACCATGACATGTGATATGCCACTTTTTGAGTCATGTAGTAGAATCGTGGAAACGAGGTCCCTTTAAAATCTCTTTATATGCAAATAATTCTCGATGTGAAAACACAGATCCAAGGGTTGATCTTTGAATAGAAAAAAGAGTGGATCTCAAGGGTCCAAAATGAATTGGTTTATTCAAAAAAAGGGATTGTTCTTTGGAAGATCTATCTCGTGTCTGGTATTGCATGGTTCCACTCTACAATAACTCCAAATCAGTCTCTTGAAGCTCATACTTTTCATCATAAAGAATCTGTTTTCCCCAAAATGACCTGGACCAATAGGGAAATCCCAATTCATTCCGCTCTGATCCTTCTAGTGAGAGCTTGTGACCATCACAGTGACAGCAAGCTAGCAACAATGAAAGAATGAGTGAGAGCAACTCAAACTGGTTTAAGAATTAAGTATTAAGTAAGAGCCCACCTCTACCCAAAAGCAGCGGCAAGATGAAAATTGATTTTACAGAAAGGTTGGCTGCCTTGCAGGGTCGTTTTCCTAGTTCACCGGTACTAGGCTATGAGAGGCTCTTAATCAGGTTGCTTTTTCCTTAATCTCAGAACTAGATGTCAACCCTATATTTGTCTGATTCTTATGATAGACTTTATTTTAATTTGTCTTCGCCTAAGTATAGATAATGCTATAATTGGAACGGAACTCATACTTCTAACTCTCCCCCCCCCCCAATAGAATGTCTTTTTGTTGAGTGGATCCAACCTTTCTTCTTCCTTTTCAAGTAGATGCCAAACCTCATTATTTAGCGGCTCTCCAAAGTCTTAGAGGTGGAAGAGGTTCTAATAGGTGGTAAAAAGCACTTTCAATTGATATGAAAGAAAGGGAAATGCTTGGACGACGGCCACTCACCCAACCTGGCGATAGTACAATACCTCTTGGCTCGCAATTGAAGAATGTATCTCATGCGGCTCTATCCAATAGCAATCCCTGCATACAAGATAGATCATTATCCTTCTCTAAATCATGCATGTTGGTTTGTTGTCACTGTAAACTCTAAGAACAGTTGCTCCGGGGTGGCCAAATAAGGCTTAGATGATTGTATCACTATCGAGTCAACTTGAACAAGTATAACTTGATCCAATTTGAGGGGCTGTCTATTTTTGGCTATACATATATTTTCATAAATAAATTGTCCAAGACAAAGTATTTTAGATGTCTCTTCACAATGATTGTGATGGAGAAAGACCAATTCAAATTGATTGGATTTAAAATAATGTTACAACATGATCAGGATTAAAAATTACCGAATGAATTTAAAACCTGTCCTCTTCGTTTCCATTGAAAAGAAACTTTCTGTTGGGAAATACATGATATCACAGTAGTGACTCGTAATCTTAAATATCACGAGTTGTGGTCCTGACTCATGAGAACCTGGCAAAAATTAAAAATCCCAGGCATCTTCCACGAATTGATAGCACGACTCATGATGTGTAACCTCCGAGCCGTGGTCCAACTCATTCCCACCTGGGGATAAATTTTTAGTTCATTAAGTCTTTAACTGGTTTAGAATCTTAAATCAAGTATGGAACATTGCATGCTTTTAGGATGAACCTTCTCCAGCAATAACAACTTTGTCTTCTTTGTACTTAGAGACAATTTGCGTATATTTTGTTTTGTATAGCTCAACTAATACATTGTTCTGTATTCATATGCCTCTAGTGCTACTTATAGCATGTCTTGGGATGGTTCTATGTCATTTTTGTATATTTAATGCTCTCTTATTTTCTTCCATTACTAAAAATGACATGTTGCTTGTCACCCCAGGTTATGGGTTAGACTTGCCTACAAGTGATTGGTGTAAGCGCCATCATGACCCGAGTTTGGATTGTGAAAGAACCTATTGATTAATTTTTAAGCCATACAAGGTGTCTATAATCTATGGTTTTTATATTATATATTATCATAGTCTATGATAAATTATATGCATAGTTTATACTTGTCCATCGTATTCAATGATTGATCTGCAACGGTTAAAAAAATATGATGTTGTAGTGGTCAAAAAATAGTGTGCTCCAATGGTAAAAAATACAATCATGGCTATATGTAAGTATGATATTATTTTTTGACATCCTCCATTTTTTCAAATCCTTTGTTTCTCTTCTTTTTAGTAACAACAAATTGAGAAGAATCCAATAGGACATTTGAATTTTCTATTGCAGTGAGAATAGAAAAAAATGATAATATCTCAGGTTGCAGATTCTACAATTATGCATTTGAAAAGTAAATTTTTAATTAAGTAATGTGTGTTTTATGTGATTTAAATAATAATAAACTCTAATTATTCATCATTTTTAGGATTATGTTGTATACTTTTATTTTAAATAGATGAGTCACTCCACCAAGAAAAAGCAAATCCAAAAAATAAATCATCAAGATTGACTCCAGAACCTGAGACACCAACATTCCAAGACGTTGTCAAGTTCAAATTATTTGAAAGACTTAGAGAAAATATGAATTTTCTTTTGACATTATTCAGAGAAGATGAATGAAGAATCAATTAAAGTATTGTTGAATGACGCCAACATTGAGAGGGATGAGCTAAAATAAAGATTGACTGTGGAAGAAAAAAAACCTAAACATCATATTGAATGATTAATTATAAGAACCCTAAACCCCCCCCCCCCTCTTTGCCGTTCTAGAGCTTCTCTCTCAAGGCGACTTTGCCACTGTTTTTAGCCATTGTTTCAGTCCTTTCATGGCCTCTCAGGCCACTGGACAGCCTCCCAATGAGGTTTTCCAGCCCCCCACTACCCTAAACTACTCCCAAATCCTACAAAACAACACTCAAAACACATCAAAACAGCCCCTAAACCCTATCCCT
>JBDJHY010291780.1:0-10058 GCA_039654485.1 Withania somnifera | reverse complement strand
GGAAAGTTGACTTTAGTCAACGAATACTTAACTTTAGGCTCTAAAATAGAAACTTTGAGATATTTCTCAACCGAGTTTCCAGGGATCCGAACTATCAGTCCCAGCAAGTCATAAATGACTTGGGGCAACTGCAGACACGCTCTAGGATGCAAGGCAACACGTATTTATCATAAATGACCATGAGGGTCATTACAATAATGTAGGCATGAGATTACATAATAAATTTTTATAAGGTGGAAATCATTACCTTAGATATCTTTTGTAAAGACTCTTAAGGTTATTTTTATCATCTCCGCGTATTTTACCATTATACCTTTCCTATAGATGTATCATGTCAAACTAAGTTTGTTTCATGGGTGGTTTGGGAAAGAAAAGGAATTTTGGGCAAGTTGTGAATAATTCTCAATTTTAAGCTTAAGTGTTAAAAGAGTTGACTTTATTCAATATTTGGAGTTGGCACCTCGATAAGAAATCCTTCAGCTCCTTTGAAATATTGAATTTGGTCTGGGAGGATCTTCATTCCCTGTTTTGACTCATTCTTGTTGATTTTGATAGTTTGATGCGATAATTTAGAGATTTAAGGGGAATGGTTGACTTGGGTCAATATTCGGAGTTAGTACTCATATTTAAATTCCAATGATTTTTTAGGTATCAGGAGGTGGTATTTATTCCAGAATGAGGTCTCGTTTATTTTTCATAGGTCGCAAAGGCATTTTGGTCTTTTTGGTTAAAAGTTACTTTATTGGACCCTTAATGGATATTTAGCCAAGGAGACCTTAGATTCACATTTTGATGGTTCCGTTGGTTGCATGTATGGTTTATTTGCATAGTGTCCTAATGAATCTCAAGGGACCATTCCAAGTTTCAAAAGTTCGCAAAACCTCTGTGGAGCAATATCTGGTGTGACCGATTTATCGACCCTTTTGACAAATAAATCGGACAATTTGTCTGGTAAATAAACTACTAATAAATTTATCATTTGGTCTAATAAATTTGACTATCCAATAAATTGGCTGTTTTGACCGATTTATCTGTATCTATTGGTATAAAACCACAATTTTTGGAATTTTTCATGAACTGCTCATTTTTATAAACCCCAAGGCGATTTTCTTCAATTTTTGTAAAATATAAAGAGGGAATTCAAGTCTAAACTATTGGTTAACTTTTTCTAGCACTATTTTGTTGACTTTTATCATGATTTCACCTTACGTTCATGAAGTTTCAATAAAAATTATGAAATTTCTCATGAAACTTGAAAAATAGAAATTTGGGGTTTTTAAATTATGAAATGGATTGGGTTTTTGCTAAAAATTGATATTTAAATTCTCCAAGTGATGGGTAACTCATTTTCTTAATAAAAATCTAGTTTTAACTTTGTTGTCTTTGGATGGAACTTTGAATAAAGCTTTAAAATATTGAGATATGGGTATTGATTATTGAATTTTCTTGTGTATATTGTGTTTGTGACTAGACTGTTCCTGTTTGGAGGCGTTGCTGAAGGGAAAACTCATGAGTGATCTTTGTTCTTTGTTTTTAGTACAAGTTGAGGTTCATTAGTCTTTTTATAAAGAGTTAGTACTTAATTGTTGAATTATTTATAAATTGAGAGTAATGGATTTATTAGGGGTTCCTGTGTGGGTTCAATGACGAGGTACACCTAGGTTCTAGTGTCAGGCATACCAGGCTTAAAATGAGAAATTACTTGATAATGTGGTCCTATAGTTATTGTTGTTAAATGCCTTCTTGATTGTGATTTGTGGCGTCTTGATTATGCTTAATTGAATTAATACTGGTATCTTGTTAAAATACCTGAGATATTCGATTGATGAATAATTGTTGTCTAGTTGTTTATGCCCATTATTACTTGACTATGCTTGAGTACTATTTTGTGATTATGTGTTAAGATTGATTTATTGTATTGGAATGAAATTATATTGTGGTTGGATTGTGACAGATTATTGAGAATTTTGAGATGAGAAATGTGATGCCTTGTTGAGGTTAAGTAGATAAAAATGAATGATTGACTTGTGACTGCATGTGATAGGCTGAGTTGTATTACAACTATTTTGAGTGCCATGTTTCATGATCTCATTGATATGATTTACTTGAGAATAATTGAGCATAGAACTTAATTTATGTTTCATAAAAAGTAATGATAATATAAATCATATGAGAAATGGATCCGGCTAACTACATAGTAAACCCCGATGGGAAATGGTTTTGGATAGTAATATTGACTAATGAGAAATGGTTCTAGATCGGTACATGGACCTTGCGAGTTCTCCATGGGTGCTAAATATTATGAATATCAAAAGAGGGTATGTACGAATAGGAAAGACATCCATCACAACTATTTGTGCATTGTATTGTATTTATATTGAATTATGACTTTGACTTGTGCTATCTATTCGAATGATACTTTGAAAGATGATATTTGGTGATGATTTGAGACTATTATTAATACTTGATTTGAGATGGTACTCATTCTTCCAATTTGAGCTTATTACTCATGTTGATGAACTTGTGAATATCCATGATGTGTGTCGATTTTTATATATTTGAACTTGTTCTGTTGGTTTACCTGTTGTATATAAACTGTGAAAGTTGTAATATTTTGAGGGAGGTTATATTATAGGGTTGTTCGCCATCACTTTATTTTAGGACTAGCTGAGGATGTTGTTGAATTCTTTTTTTATGTACTCATTTTAGCCTTTTTTTTGAACTTTTATATAGGTATAATGCCAGAGTCATCTTTAGTCCTTCTACTCCTCTTCCTAAGCACACGTTCGAGATTTCTAGAGGTAATTGTCCATCTTCCACTAGTTTTCGATACTTCTCTTTATCTTTATTTCCAATATCTCTACTTTATCATGATTTGTATAAATCCTGAGTTAGAGCTTGTGTACATTTGATACCTAGTTTTAGGGTTGTAGTTATATGAGATTAGACTTTAAATATTATAGTTTTTTTGAATTAAATTTTTTTTACTTTTGCATTAATTATTATTTTTGGTTTTTTATCGTTAGTTTGGTTGACCTATCACTGTGGTAAGATAGGTACTATCACGATCGAATTTTGGGTCATGAAAAGTTGGTATAGAGCACTAGTTTTATAGGTCCCACTATACATAGGCCAAGTTTAGTATATTCTCATGGATCGGTGCAAATATTTCCATTACTTATCTGCAATAGGCAATGGAACTCTAGGAAAGAATCCTTTTGTTTTTTCATTCTTGTCTAGCATTGTTTGTTTATGTGTGCTGAGTCCTTGCATGGTTTTATTAACAGAAGGTTATGACAAGGGCTTTAGCTGACAAAGATGAGCATCATATTCCTTCTACTGGTAGCCCAGGTACAGTTAAAGACTGAGCCGAAGGTAGAGGTAGGGTGATGGGAGATGGCCCAATCAAAGGATGTGCCAGAATAGCCTCCCAAGCCTGAGACTAAGAGAGATGACGCAAAGGTTTATCAGGAGTACATGGTAGCCCTACTATTGTAGGACAGACTACACAGGGTTTTAAGTGCATTGGAGAGCTTTTCAATGGGAGGGTACATCACATGGTTCGCAGATTTGGGCTAGGACTCGAGCAACAGGCTGTTCTAGTAGTTCATGGTTTAGTAGGTAGCCACTAACATTTTTGATTTTGATGGGGCAGTTGCTAGTAGGTTTGTGGTAGGTGGGTCAATCGCTAATTGCACATAGGGTTTATGATATGCATATTCTAGAGGTTAGGACTAGGGGTGGAGTCGTCACTGAAATATCAGATGAGCAATGCATATGTGAGACATTCGATAAAATGGACCCACCAAAGCTTTAAGATGGTAAAACTGAGGATCCTTCTGACTTTTTGACCATATGCCATGAGTTGCTTTAGAGTGTTGGGTTAATTTAGACTCATGGGGTTGATTATATTATGTTGCACTTGCGCAGGCTGGACAAATAGTATGGCGTGCCTATTTCAATTCCAATCCATCTAGGTCTTATCCCATGACTTGAGATATGTTTGCTAGGGCTTTTATCAACATATTTGTCCCTCTTAGTGTAAGGGATGGCCTCAGGCATCAGTTTAATGACATATCTTAGGAGGGTATATCGGTTGTAGAGTGTTATTATCGGTTCTATGCCTTGTCTAGGCATGATTTTGCCATATTACCGGATGATCAGGAGAAGATCACCATATTTATGAGAGGGTTGACTTCTTATCTTTGTTTTGTAACATTCCAGGCCTCCTAGGTAGAGGCGGCTACTCTTCAGATTGTGATTGAGGCTGGCAAAGGGTTCGGGTTGTTGAGGAGAGTGGAGTTTGGGGAACTCAGGGGTAAGAGGCCCCGTCTATCTGGGAAATTATTTTGTGCCTCATCTGGAGGCAGGGGTCTAGTTCATCATTATAGTCATTTCCCTCACTACGGTCCATTTCAAGAATCCTTGTAGACTGCTAATAGTAGCGAGATGGTACAAACTTCTTTCAACCCAGGAAATGGTTCATATGGGTCCTAACGGAGGTTTACAAGTTGGTTACACATATGGTGAGATGGGTTATTTGAGGTTGTGTCCCTGCCATGCACAAATAGAAGCACAACATTCTTCTCAAATCCTAGTATGACACCTGTTCCTCAAACCATAGGTAGGGGGAGACCTGTCATGATCCAATTTTGTGGATCATGATGTTACCTACTATACCACCAATAGGAGAACTAACCCCATAATCCGAAGCTAAAGTAGAGGACTACTACGTCAAATACGGAAAGCACAAGTGTAATAATCAGAAGATAAACAAATGCGGAAGTTTAAAGAATAAAAATAAATACCCCAAAACCCGGTATCAGTGTCAAACAAACCACTAAGTACAGGAACAATAAATCCAAACCAACTAATAAAATTGCATCTTTGAAGTACATGGAGATCAAATAGAAATGCCAAATCTGAAGAGAAATAGGTAAATGTCAAACGCCAAGCTCACCCTGAATCTCTAAAGTAGAATGAAATCTACATGAACAACAAGCTGTAATCACGATCTGGAACCTGTACTCGGATATGCACATATGCAAGTGTAGTATAAGTACAAGATGCCGAAGAAATCCGGACATAGTAGGCTTTGAGGGATGACTGAGCACATAACAATAATAAAAGTAGTAAATAACAGAATATAATATAGGGGTCACAGAAGCAAATAGCACAACAAGGGAAACTAGTTACTCAATTAAGAATCAAGTATAAGTAGACATGTATCGCTAGCTAATCACATTACAGGATCTCAGGTAATTTAGGAAAAATTACCCGAAATCCTTGCAACAATATATGTGAATAATAATATAATAACTCAGGAGTCAAAAAAGGATAGGAGAAGAACATGGATGGTATACCGGTAACCTCAAGCAAGGATAGACGAGTGAATAACAGTATAAGGCACAAATCCCACATATCATGAAGTATCAATTATTAAATATCAATAACAAAAAGGCAATAATACTGATTATAAAATAATACAAATAAATGCTGACAAATCCCCCATAAAGAAGCACATAGTACACATAAAGCATGCTCACCCATAGGTCTCCCATTCAACCAATGGTACACTGAAGAAAACAAGTATCGAAAAGTAAATACAATTATATAAAGTAACCAGTCTTGTGTAAACTCCTCCAACGGTACCCTTAGACCCAAAAGGTAGAACCCATGGATGGCTAACTTAGATATTCCCGGTATATCACTCCCCCGTCCTATACCCTTTCCATATAAAATATAGCCTGGAGGCAAGGTCCATAGAGGTATGTCACCACGTACAATATCTAACAACATCATAACCTCACATCCCAAATATCAGATCCTCAAGGGTCTTAATAGTCTGGCATCTCATACTAAATATCAATAGTCTCTTCAAGCCATGCTTGACAAGTCAAGGCGTAAAATGTCTGTATATTAGAGTATCACCAATATCCTTAATAAATTGAGTATCCTCAAGTTTCTTTTACTAGCAGTGCCATAAGTGTCAAAAATCTATACCCACTACCGTACGATGATGGAATCAAGTCTCAGCAGTTGTACTCACTACCGAGCGGAGTCAGTTATTAGTCAAATAATATTTCCCGGTGCTAGGGTATAAATCCTGGACTAAAGAAGTGTCATGTCTAAAACAGTCTTATACAAAACATATAGTATTACTGGGAGCTCAAAATAATGCCGTGTCTATAGCAGTTAAAAACCATTTATCAACTTATATCATTATTCATCATTAGTACTCAAACTAGTATCTAGCCTCTACAGCTCAATAATCAAGTGGTTATACTGACCCATCCCCAATGCACTCTTATCGAAGCTGTAGGCCCAATATCTCGTGTCATGAATGCACAACATATCAACAAGTATATATATATCCACCTATGATCATGTAATAACAGTTTCCTATGCCCTGCACAGGTAACTCTAGCCAACTTCTAAGTCACATGCACCATATCAATCGGATGCCAAAGTATAAATATCAACATGGAACAGACAAAAGAACGGTACATAATCACTATATCCACCTAGCTACCTAACCGATGGGTGCTATTTTAGTACAATTGTTACAACTATAAGCCTAAAGATAGCCCCACGGAGCCTATATATCATCCGACGATAAAATGGTGCAAATTCACTAATCTTACTCCAACTGATATTAAATGAGATCCAAATGATCTAAAACTTGTGTCAAAGTATTCTATATGTTAATACGAGTCTAACGGTATACTTTATCCGACGTTCTAGATTAGGCTAAAAATTGGGCCTAAAATAGGCTTTTATGACCTGCTCGCCGGAATGAAAAATAAACTTCACTTTGGGGTTCCCAACGTTACTAGGAACCCATGTTCCAAAATTAAGCACAATTCGAGTACGATAAGGGCTTCAAAATAGCTCGAACAGATTTGACTACAACGGGGTCAAAGATGCGATTTATATAAATTAAACGCTGGGAATTCAATATATTAACGATACTAGAAAAAAATATACTCAAGGAATAAAGAATTATGCAATAATGTACAGACTATGGAATGATTTTATCAACTTCAACAGTTAGGGCCATTAATAGAGGAAATCAAGAAATTAAAGAATTAAATGGGGAAGAACTTACCCAAAATGCATAGAAATCAAAGAACAAGGATGAGAGAATTTTCTTAGTCTTGGAATGATGTTTAGAAGATGACTTGCTCTCTGAAACTGAAGAAATCATAATGTTTTTGCTAAAATAAAATTTTGGGGTCTTACAGGGGTTTATATAATTTGCAAGGATTTATTACATTGCAATCGCATCACAAATGATTGCAATCGCGTAAAGTAATTAATCAAAGTATCGCAATCGTGTTTAGATACTACACGATTGCGTAGAGTAAATAGATATGGCTTAATCATGATGCTGTGACGATTATGTTGTGATTGTGTAGTGTGAACAGGGAAGACTCATCCCGATCACATGACAAGGCTTCACGATCGCGAAGAAGGGATAACCTGCACTAGTAGTAGGCTTTTGATAGTAGAATCAAAGGAAGAAAATATTCTGAATTACCACTCGAAATGCATCCGGAGTCCAATTTATGTAAACAAACTATGCACACAAACCAAAAACGACATTATGGACCCAATGACATAGACAAAATCAGAGTTTGAGGTTGTTTTGGATAAATGTTGAACAAGTCAACGCCTAAGCTTAATTTAGTAAAATTTCCACCAATACCTCAAAAATTCAACAAGTCTAGAAAATGAACCAACACCTCCTCTAGAGTAAAATCACCGTTTTGAAGTTGAAGGAAGCATCAGAATTCCAATCCGACAACCCAACACGAAAATACTACCTACTTTAGGCCTTAAACTTAACTAAAATCCACAAACTGACATAAATTGCAGACAAAAACTCCAAAACACAAACTTAAGGTCAATCTTGACTTTAGCATTCTAGAGCTAACGGAATTTTTAGAATTTATTTTTTATCTTGTCTTGAAGAAAAGTTAACTTTGGTCAACAAGTACTTAGTTTTAGGCTCTAAAAAAGGCATTTTGAGATATTTCTCAACTGAGTGTCCAGGGATCTGAACTACCGGTCCTAACAATTCATAAATGACTTGTACAACTACCAAAATGCTCTATAATTCAAAGCTTCATGTATTTATCATAGATGACCATAAGGGTCATTATAAGAACTCAGTCGTGTCAGGGTGCACATCAAGCCAGTACAGGTGCAGACGTGGCCCAACTCTGTCCAGAGGTGGTCATACTTAGTGTTATATTTTTCTACATAGGATTGATATAGAGTCATTTGATACAGTGATCACAAGTACCGTCCTAGTTTCCATCGACCTGCGTTTGTATATTTTGATACGGGGTCTACATATTTATTTATGCCTATATATTTTAGTGCTAGTTTTGATATGTAGTATTATTCTATGGTTATAACCCTTCGAGTTTCTACTCTCATAGATAATTCCTTAGTGGTGGATTAGGTATGCCAATCACATCTTGTTTTCTTATCAGGGTTTGGGATATGGGTAAACTTGATTTCCCTTGATATGGTTGATTTTGATATTATTCTGGGTATAAATTGACTTTTCCCTTATCATGCTATCTTAAATTTCCATGCCAAGACCTTTACCTTATGTATGCATGGCATTCCGTGGGTAAAGTAGAATGGTGTGACTGGTTCCTGTCCTCAAAAGGTTTATCTTTTCTTTAGGCTCAGAGATTAGTTGAGAAGGATTGTTTATCTTATTTGGCTTTTGTTTGAGATGTTAGTGCTAATTCCCCTTTATTAGAGTCATTCCTTGTGGTTAGGGAGTTTTTTTGATGTATTTTGGAATGACATTTCTAGTGTCCCCCGTAATAGAGATCTTAACTTTGGCATTGATTTGAGCTAGGCACTAAGCCTATTTCTATCCCTCCTTATTGCATGGCTTCCGCCTAGTTGAAAGAATTGAAAGATCAGTTTTAAGACATGCTTGGTAAGGGTTTTATTCATCCTAGTGTGTCATCTTGGGGTTCACTGGTCTTTAATGTGAAGAAAAAGGATAGTTCAATGCGCATATGCATTAATTATCAGCAATTAAATACGGTAACCATAAAGAACAAGTACCTATTGCCTTATATTAATGACTTGTTTGATTAGATTCAGGGTGATCCAGTCTTTTATAAGATTTATTTAAGGTATGGATACTAACAGTTGAGGATTAGACCCTCATATATTCCTAAGCCAGACTTTCGGACTAAGGGACTAGGTATGGTCACTACAAGTTCTAGGTGATGTCTTTTGGGCTTACTAATGCCCTGACTTCATTTGATAACGGAGTTGATGAATAGTATGTTTTGTTTGTATCTCAATTACTTCATTATTGTGTTCATTGATGATATCTGGAATACTCTAAGACCGAGGTAGATCATGTTCAACATTTGAGGAATGTGCTTTAGAGGTTGCATGATTGTATGTTAAGTTCTCTAAATGTTAGTTTTGACTTAGTTTTGTGGAATTCTTGGGAGATGTAGTGTCCAAGAAGGGTATTATGGTCAATTCGTGCAAGATTATAGTTGTGAGATATTGGTCGAGGTCGACTTTGTGGACTGAGTTAGGAGTTTTATGGGTTTTTTTGGGGTACTATAGGTGGTTTGTGTAGGGTTTCTCTTTAATTACAGATCCATTGGCTCAATTGACTCAGAAGAATGTCATTTTCTAGTGGACGTATGAGTTGTTCCAATAGATCAAGTCTCTATTTACTTCTACTCGTGTTTGACCTTATCCGTGGAGGGTAAAGGCTTCACCGTGTTTTGTGATGCTTCTAGAGTTGGTTTGGGTGTAGTGTTGATGGAGATTGGGAAGGTTATGGCATATGATTCGAGGAAGTTGAAGGTACACGAGAAGAATTTCCCTATTCATGATTTAGAGTTGGATGTAGTGATATTTGTATTGAAGTTGTGGAGGAATTATCTCTATTGTGTGGATTGAGAGGTGTTCACCGATCATAGAAGTCTTTAGTATATTTATCATAAGGATCTTAATTTGAGGCAACATTGTTGTTTAGAGTTTCTAAAGGTTTATGAAAT
>JBDJHY010291769.1:0-10059 GCA_039654485.1 Withania somnifera | reverse complement strand
TTGATATATCATTTACTTGTGTATATATTATAATAACTCTTTTATATTCGTACTAATTTAAATTTAATTTTAAACTATATAGTATATATATTTTTATTAATTAAACGCGTTTAATTTTATTTTTTATAAAATGAAATTACTATTCACGACGGGTTGGCTCGGACACTGTTTATGTGGTTTGGGCCGGGCCGATCCGGATCAATCATTTTGGACTGAATTGGCCCAACCCAGATTGACCCGCCCTGAAATTGGGCAACCCGGCCCTGACCGGAGATCGGCCGGTCCCTGGACCAAATGGTCCGGACGGGACGGGACCTGACCGGTCCGTCTGCTAGGTATAAGTATATCTTTAGTACATATTCTTAATATATTTAATATATTTTTAGTATATATCTTTAGTATATAATATATATTTTTAGTATATATTGTTAATATATTTATATATATAGTTAGTATATATCTCTAGTTTATATGCATATATTATTAATAACTCTTGTATACCCGTATTAATTTTAAAGTATATAAATATATATTTGTATGAATTAAATAGTTTTTTTAAACGGTTACGATTCATAGTGGGTGGATCGAGCACTATTCATATGAGTCGAGCTGGTCCAAATCAAGCAAATCAATCCAAACTGGCTTAGCCATTTGAGATCAGCACGATAAAGGCTAATCCGGATGGGGCAAAAAAATTTGGGACTGTACGGGACCATCTCGGCTTATTTGACAAGTTTATTTTGGGGTTGTAGAGAGAAAAAAAGAATTTTTAAATTAATAATGCCGCGTGACAGCTTTATCCTGGTTTGTGGTTGAATTTTGACTTATTCGTGCGCTCTTAATCTATGAAAATACACTTCCTTTAAAAATAGGTCAAAAATGATATATTTTTGATTAAAACTGATTTCATAAAATAATAAAATCCGCATAAAATTTAAGTGCCTATTTATAAATTTAATTCAACTTTTAAGGGGAACTTGATATATTTTTTTCCTGATTTTATTTTAATAACATGTTTAGAAAACTTGAATAGTAAATACAACGGAATTATTGAAATCTGAATGATTACTCCGTGTATCTCACGAATCTAATTGTGGATATTTCTTAAACCAAACACTTAAAAAAGTTAGAGAAATTTAAAGGAGACCTGTTGGTGTAATATACCATAATAATTAAATCAAAGTTAAAAATATATAAATAAATAAATAATATATTTAAGTTGAGCCGCGAATATCTCGTTCTTTTAAACAAATTTAAGCTAATTGTGACATAATTTACACCGATCCAACAATATCACTCTTGACTTGTCCCCTCCAGGATATAACATTACGACAATATGATACAATTCAAACAACTCCAGATTAATTGAAGAGTCCAAAACTCCACCACTAAAACGCTTCCTTCAAAATAATAGTTTTTTTTGTATAGTGAATATAGCTGAAAACTTAGAATATTTTCTTTGTTTCAATTCTTTCTTTTACTACACTATAATATTTTCTTATCATTTTTTTCTCCTTTTTTTAAAAAAATATAATATAATGCAAGACACTACTATTTATATGTGAGAAATTCTTTCAAGTATGAATAAGAAGAAAGTGGGATAGTAAAATGGATAGATGAATGACTTAGAAAAGAGTTACAAGAAATCAATAACCATGGAATTACAAAAAAACTAATGATCATATGAATTATAAGAACTAATGATCATTTTTTATCATAATTTACCTACTAACACGTATACATAATATATTATATAAATATAATGTTAAAATATGTTCACATGATCCAACAAAGATTATCTCAACAAATATTTTCTGTCACAATATACTTAATTAAAGTTAAATTCTTAGTCCTGAAACTTTGTCCCACATGACAAGATAAATTAAAATATAGAAAGATGCAAACAAAGACTATCTCAACAAATATTTTCTGTCACACCATATATGTAATTAAAGTTAACTTCTTGTCCTGAAGCATTGTCCCACATGACAAGATAAATTAAAATTTAGAAGATGATGGCCCAATAAAAAGAAAAGACAATAACTCATTACCGAAAGCATAGAGCCAAGTAGCCAACTAAATTGCAAAGCGCATATGTCCAATGAACTGTGCAAAATACGACTTATAAGTATGGTAACCAATGAACTGTACAATATTTATTTTTTAAACATTGAAATCATATTGCAGGGTTGTAAATCGTCACAAATTAAAATTGAGTCCGGACGGTGAAAGAAGCTCTCAGCCACCTGAATAGTTTAATGTGTTCATTGATGTCAAATGGTTGTCAAGATTCTAATAAACCAATGCAAAAATAAATCGTGGCATGCATAACTATGTCGATTTTTGAAGAAAGGCATTGAATTATTTTTAAAATCAATGTTCTTAAGATTAAAGAATCAGATGCAAAAGGGGGAAAACCCTCCATTCTTTGTTCTCCTATAGTTGGATCCATCGGAATTGTAAGAATTCTTATTTAGAATTGGAGTCCAATTCAGCACCTTTTAAATGAGATTTTGAAAAGAGTTAGATTTTTGGGGAGCAGAGTACAAAAGTTGTAAGTAAAGTTGTAAGATATGGCATAGTTGACCTCGCTATGGTAGACTCAACGGGGAAATCTGAGGAGGCGATGCTTTAATATGTGGTAGATATTAGTGATTCGAGTATTTATATCTTCATGAACTCATAAACTTAATCATTCAAACCTTTATACTAACACCCAATTTTTCGAATTCAACAAATTCATTTTGTTGAATTTGCCATCAACTGACGAAAAAACTTCTATAAATTTTAGTGGAGGTACACAAGCAAAAATTCTATTGTTAGAGGTGAACACCTGCACCATTTCTGTCTTGCATTATGCACTATTAATGTAAAGATAAAATTAATTACATTACACAAGTAAATTCAAATATAAATATTTGCAACAAGAGAAAATAAAAAATATTATTTAGAAAATAATGTGAATAAGGTGTATTGACATTATAGTGTGGGTTTATAATTACGGAAACCAAATGATGATGGTATCAGAAATCCTACTTTTATTAGGTTATGCCAAGCATATTAACTATTAACTAAGTTATTTCGCTGAGCTTTGTAATATGTAATATCTTCGTACAGGTTTTTTGAAAAATTGTAGAAAACTAATATTATTAGGAAAAGAGGGGGAAAAAAAAATAGTTTTTCTACTTTGATTAGGTTTATGTTAAACATATCAACTATAAGTAAGTTACTTTAATTTGTTGAGCTTTCTAATTTGTAATATTTCCTAATGTTCTACTTCTTTCTTTACTCATATATAGTTTTATTATTAACCCCAAAAATTGGCAGTCTATGTCTATTTTGTTAATAATTGGCAATATGTTCATTTTTTGATTATTGGGTACGTGATTAACGTTCAACGTGTTCAATCAGTTCTACGAAAGAGTGCTGAGTGATGCTCTTATCTACATAAGTAGTCCATTCCCTGCTATATCAACACGAACGATAATTTTATGTCAAATTCAAGATTAGCGGGATTTGGAGGCGTTGCATGAAACAATAAAGGGAAGGATAGTAGGAGACATTTTGGGAGACTATGAAGGGTAGCCACATTGAGTCCAAGAGCGTCTTAATAAAATAAGTGATTTAAATTAAACTTTAATAAGAGACTTAAAATATATGTACATATACACAAAATTAACAATAATTTAGAGTTTTTTGTTTATTACATACTACTTGTTTTAGTATAATATTCTTAAAAAAATATAAAGCATTTAACTACACCTAATAATATTATTATTCATAAAAGTAAGAATTTATTTCTAGTTTTAGTTAATAAGATGTTAGTTAATTGTTTACAATGCGTTGGTTTGGATGTTATTATAAGAACTTTATTTATTAATATAAAAATTTAAGTTATTTAATTTAATATCCAAAAATATCTCTCATAAAAAGTAAATACTTTAAATTTTATTACTTTTTACTTTTTAACAATCTTCATTTATTTTGGGTCTCAAAAATTTGAGTCCTAAAACAAACCCTTCAACCACCTTTGACCAAGCCTCACAGCAAAATTGTGGGTCATACCTATGATAGAGGAATGTCGGGGAGCTTGGGGTCTCCACAATGCATACTCTGAAACAAGAATATAATATGCGAATTACCTGACGAAAATGGAAAGAATGCAACAAAAAGACTTGGTAATACTACATCATCCGCCATATTTCATGCACAAACTGCCTTTTGCAGGCATGGCTCATGTAGCATACCTTAGGTACCCAAAACATGTACGTTAGTTTAGTATAGCCAAAAAAAATGTAGAACATTTGTAAATGCTAAAAAGAATATAATGATACTGAAATATTATTTTTGTTAATTAATGTTCAAAGTATTATCAAATTGATGAATATTTATGTGTTATGATTTTTGAAGTCACTTTGTGACTAAGTAAGAAAATAGTTCATGTGTCATAATTTTGTACTAAATAATCTCTTTATAGTCTTTTTAGTTTGCTTTATCCATTTGTAAATGGAAAGTATAAAAGGAACATTGGGAAGAGGAAATAAACACAAAGATACAAGTTCCAACCAAAAAGCTCATTTTTACTAAAGAGACACTAAAATAAGTCAAGAAATTAGGTAACCAACCTAGACTCCTCGTGATTAGTAATCACAAGGTGTATTTTAAATTATTTAACAGAGTTAATTTTCGTTAGTATTGGAATAAATTATATATTGTGATTGTTAATTACGATATACAGAATATATCATGATTAATAATCATAATACCATGTTTAATTATGTTTATCGTGATTATTAATCATCATATCTACTTTTCTATAGTATCTCGTGATTAGTAATTACACGGTACATTTTTTTAATCACGAAACAAAATATTATTCCAATAATTAATACATTTATGAATTTTATAAAAATTCAGCAAACCCATTATAAATTCAAGTTAAACTAAAAAATTATTTTAAATCTTGCTTTGTGAATTTTTTTTTTGATTTAAAATTGAAAATGTCATCTGTCAATAAATTTACGCTTTTACTTTATTAGGATGGGGAAACTGTTGAGGCGGACAATTTCATTCATTATACTTATTTGTCAAAGTGCAATACAAGTATCATGTTAATATTTCTTATAACACATTTTATTAATCAATTTTTAGAGAGATGTGGATTAATAAACACAATTATAATTTATTTTTTATCGGTAAGGTTTCAGTTTCATTTACTCTATAAGGAAATGTAGCAGATCATGTAGTATTTTATATTACTGAAGATAGCACATTGCAAAAATTTTTGAATGTCCTAGCGTCAGTACGTGATCGTGTAAACTAACGAAGCTACAAATATATATTGTGAAAAAGGAGAATCAATACAAGACTAGACACAAACATACACTTTCCTACAATGCTTTGTATAGTCCACACGAACTCCCTCCTACTGAGTCCAGCCAACGTCCTCAAATTAGTCTTGAGTTGAGCCTTAGTTTCAACTACAACGACACATAATGTATTCTTAATTTTTCATTTGTTTAAGATTTAGGTGTTTGTTCTAAAATAATTTTTTTATAGTGGTTTGAAAAATAATAACGCCACAACGCATGAATCTGTTGACCAATTATTTCAGTCGTCACATTTTGCTGGAACATCCTTTAATGTTGACCATGCTGATTTGATATAAATTTGAATGATTGTGATCGGTAATTTAGTATTATTTTTTAAAATTATTTATTACTTTATTTTAATATTTTAGTGTCTATTAAGTTATTATTAATTTTGTTATTTAGGCAAGTAATGAGTTGGAGGATCATTATTTTTAGTCTTTCGAGTTTGTCGGAACATCCTCGAATGTTTCGCAGTTTGATTTGGACCTTAGTACGAATGATGTGACTGATAATTTTTTTTTTCTTACTGTTAATGGTATTTATATTAATTATAATGGTTAGTTAGTATTAAAAATTTTATATTTTTAATAGGGTTTTACGTACTAATAATATCGTAAGCCTTAGACTTTGTGGACTAATTTTTCCAATCGTTGCAATTTGGTAGAAGTTTGAATGAATGTAACAGGTAACTTAGTATTATTTTTTTAAAAATATTTATTATTTTATTTCAATTTTTATTTATTGACAGTTATTTTTAAATTAATATTTTAGAGGATTACCTATTACCATTGTCGCAAGTCGTGGATTGAAGTATTATTATTTTCAATCATCCCAGTTTGCCGAAACATCGTCGAATGTTTCACATTTTGGTTTGGGACTGGATGATGATTTTTTTCATTTGTCTCAATTAGCGAAAACAGCCTCGAGTGTTTCTATGACTTCTAATTTTGCTGCTCCGAATTACTATCTGTATGTATAATATATTAATATTAGTTGAAGTAATTTTGCATTTGAATTTTACTGTCTAATGTAATTTTTTATTTGGAACAGGGAAACTATAACTCAAGATGTGCCTGCTCCTTCGCTGACTAGCTTTGGTGCTGACCTTCTGAATTATGTTGCTACTGATGATGACAAAACTAGTAGTAGTACTGCAGCTGAGGTTATTGATGATAATGAAGTACTAGTGAAGATGAAATGATGTCGATGACGTCACAACGATCAGAACGATCCATGTCCATCAGTCCCTTTCATGGGAAGTCGCTCAACAGTTAGCACTGGTCGCACCAACTTCGTATACGCCTCAATTTCATGCTGCAAAAATTTCATATCTTGATCATCTTCCAGAGGATGATGACTTATATATGGATACACACGATATTTTCAGTGCATCATTCCCTGTTTGGTGTGAACCAACAACGATTAAAATTGGTCATGTTTATCTTATGGATGGCATTGCTATTCACCAATAAGAAAAAATTGCAAAGGGTTGTTAAGCTCTTGCATTTTTCTTTATTGAGGGAGCTCACAATCGAAAGGTCTAACATCACACAATGACGAGTGAAATGTAAGCGAACTCGATGACCTTTCAAACTTAGTTCTCATCTTACAAAAGATATTAATAAGTGAAAAATAAGCAAATACATTGAGTTGCACACATATGACATGGACATGAGTCACGAAGGGCATACAAATTTTGACTTCAACATGATTACGGATGTCCTCATAAGTGAATTGACCATAACTCCAAGGTAATGTTTAATCCAATCATATAGAACTGTCGTAATATTAAATATTGAGTGATGATTTAATGTGATATGTATTGTTCAATTCTTCAAGAAAGAATTGTTCAACTGCATTAATACGGTACACAAATTGTACGACATATTTATGAGTAGAAGAAACGCATATTTTCCACAAACGTGCATTTGAATGAATATATGGTAAATGTGATGCCTCATTTGGTGATTTGCCAAGAAACATAAATACATTGAAACATCTCAATCCTGACACAGTCGTCGAATGAGAGTTCGAGCATAGCCTGAACATTTATAAAAATATTTTATATGTTGATTACAAGGCAATCACAAATGGAGGTTATCATTGAATCCCCCAACCTTTTAGAACATATACATGGGAACATATGTGGACCTATTTACCCACCTAATGGTGTGTTTAGATATTTTATGATCATAATTGATGCATCTTCAAGGTGGTCTCATGTATGTCTTATATCATCTCGCAACTTGGCGTTTGTGAAGTTGTTGGCACAACTAATTCAATTAAGGACGTAAATCTTAGATTATCCTATTAAGGCTATTCACCTTGATAATGCGAGAAAATTTAGTCCTAAATTTTTGATGATTATTGTTTATCAATCGAGATAAAAATTAAACATCATATAGCTCATATTTATACTCATATGTCCTTGCAGAGTCATTTATTAAGATCCTACAATTAATAGCAAGACCACTACTTATGAAAATGAAATTGTCCACTACTATTTAGGATCATGCTATCTTACATGCAACATCAGTTGTTCGTCTCAGACTGATTGGTTGCAATAAATACTCTCCGTCATAATCGGTATTTGGTCATGATCCTAATATTGCTCATTTATAAATTTTTTGCTTTTAACACCACATCAGCGTACTAAGATAGGCCAAAAATAAGGTTAGAAATATATGTTGGGTTTGATTCATCCGTCATAATTCGCTACCTTGAATCATTGATGGGAGAATTATTCACTGCTCAATTTGTATATTGTCGGTTTGATGAAATAAATTTTTCGCAATTAGGGGGAGAAAAAAAAGAACCCGTCAAAAAAAATTGCGTGGAAGATTTCATCTCTATCTCACTTTGATCCACGTGCTACAATATGTAAGCAGGAGGTCCAGAAGACCATTCACTTACATAGAATAACAAATCAAATGTCAAATGCATTTACTAATTTGAAAAAAATAACAAAGTCACATGTCCCTACAATGAATGTTCTTGTTCGAATCGATGTCCTAAAAAGGATCATCCATTAATGTCATAACTTCTTAATCCCAAAAAAGGTTGACCTGTGGTAGACCAACGGATCAAAATCCTAAAAAAAACTAAAAATAATTAAGATGACACTGTAAAAGAATCTCACGAAGAGATTCGAGATTCAATTAATCTGATACTCCTGTAGAGATCAGTGAACCAGAGACTCAAGTGAATGTAGAGCTTTCAATAAATTCTACCGGTGATGGAATAAATTTAGATCGATCAAAAATTACGGTGATAATATTTTTGAATTTATTATTACACTTAATATTATGTAAGAGGGTTAGGATCTTGAACCTCAATCTTTTAAGGAATGTCGACGAAGATGTGATTGACCAAAATGACAAGAGGCAATTCAGTCAGAATTGAACTCACTTGCTAAACATGAGGTTTTTGGACCCGTAGTCCAAACCCTCGATGGTGTAAAACTAGTTGGATGGGTCTTTGTACAAAAAAAAGAGAGAAACGAAATTATAAGATATAAGGCACGCCTTGTTGCACAAGTATTTTTTCAAAGACCCGACATTGACAATGAAGAAACATATGCATTTTTGATGGATGCAATACCATTTCGATACCTCATCTGTTTAGCTGTACATGATAATTTTGAGATACACCTAATGAATATGGTTACAACATATCTTTATGACTCATTTGATAATGAAATTTACATGAAAATTCCAGAAGGATTTAAGTTTCCTGAAGCATATCGTTCAAAGTTTCGCTGAATGTACTCAATCAGATTACAAAGATCATTACATGGTTTAAAACAATCAGGGTGTATATGGTATAATCGTCTAAGTGTGTACTTAATAAATGAAAGTTATAGAAATGATGTCAGTTGTCCTTGTGTTTTATTAAGAAGAAGACATCAAGATTGTTATACTAACCTTTTACATTGATAACATAAATATCATTAGAACCCTATATGAGGTCCAAAAGGCAATTGAGTATTTAAAAAGGAGTTTGAGATAAAAGGTGATTGTGTTTTATTAAGAAGAAGACACCAAGATTTGTTATACTAGCCGTTTAGATTGATGACATAAATCTCATTAGAACCCTATATGAGGTCCAAAAGGCGGTTAAGTATTTAAAAAAAGAGTTTGAGATAAAAGATCTTGAAAAAATAAAACTTTGTCTTGAGGTGCAAGTTAAACATTTAGCAGATGATGCTGCCTATACAGAGAAAGTTTTAAAACATTTTTACATGAAGAAAGTGCATCCATTAAGTACCTCAAAGGTTGTTATATCACTTCAAGTGAATAAGATCTGTTCCAACCTCAAGAAGAAAATGGGGAACTCGTTGGTCCTGTAGTACCATATCTTAGTGCAATTGATGCACTTGTGTATCTTGCTAATGCAATAAGACCTGATATATTATTTTTTATTAATTTGATAGCAAGATATAATTCTTTCCCTACTCGAAGACATTAGAATGGAATCAAGTATATACTCGTTATCTAAAGAAGACTGTTGATATGAGTCTTTTTTATACTAAAAAAAATGTGCAGATCTTGTTGGTCATGCAGATGTAGGTTATTTATCGGACCCACATAAAGCTCGATCTCAAACAGGCTATGTGCTCACATTTGGAGGAACTACTATATCGTGACAATCTACAAAGCAGTCTGTTATTTTTATTTTTTCAAATTAT
>JBDJHY010291758.1:0-10059 GCA_039654485.1 Withania somnifera | reverse complement strand
CCGTTGTGCCTGATGTACCTTTCCTACTGCGAGGGGTCTTGTGGAATGAAGACTAATTGAGGTTCTATGTACTCTCCCTATGAGGCTTTGGCACAACGAATGGGGTTTATGCCTATGAGTTGTGAAATGGACTCAAGAGGCAGACCGTTTTCCAATGGGCTAAGGATTTGGTTACACAATTTATATGAAATTGAGTATTGTCTGTTGAGTAGACATACAATTTTGTTGATTCATTACTGGCTTTATTGTAAGGTTTATTACTATTATTACCACTACACCTTGTAACTGTTATTTACTTTCATTATAAACTGTTGGTGTTGTAATGATTTACAGCTTGAAGTTTGAGGATTATGGTTGGGATGACCGGAGCTGTGGGTGATTCTTTATTATTTTGTTTTAGTGCCAAGCCAGGGATTCTTTTAGGTACCCATTGTTTATTTAGTACTCACTCCCTTGCTTTTATACACTTGTGTAGGTGCAGAGTCTGGTGCATTTTTATTATTTTATCTTCCTAATCAATCTGAAGCTCGAGTTATCAGAGAGTTGAGGTAGCTGTTTATTATCCGGCAGATGCCCAAACACTTTTATCTATATATTAGATCCTATTTTAGGATCCTATACATTCGAAACTTATGTATCTTTTGGTTATGTATTTTTGGTATTAGAGTCTTGAGTGACACCAGTTTTTGGGTAGTTTTATAGTTGAATTTTATATTTGTACTTTTTTTCTTCTCAATGATTCATTACTTCCCACTTTTACTTTTATAGAATTGTCTAGGCTTACCTATCTAGGTTGGTTAAGGCAGGTGCCATCACGAGTTAGGATTTTAGGTCATGACAAGTTAGTACCAGAGCTCCAGGTTAGTGGGTCTCACATGTGTACAAGCCAACATTTAGTAGTCTTACGGATCAGTATGTAGGCGTCCTCTACCTATATTTAAGAGGCTACAGAATCTTTAGGAAGTTAGTCCCTTTGTTATCTCATTCTTATATTACGTTATGTTCGTCCGTCTTTTAACACGAGGTTTGTTTTGTGGAGATGGTAAGGACTAGGTCTTATCCATAGGAGAGACTGAACCTTCTCCCATTAGGGATGCACCAGTTAATGGTAGGGGTTAGAAGAGGACTCGAGCTAAAGGCCACAGTGCTGCACTGGCATGAGTTTAGTATATGGAAGCCTCCCTGAAGCCGAAGATTCATGAGATCGAGGGACAAGTACCTCTAGATACCATTGCTACTTTGTTGCTACATGAGACCTTACTTCGAGTTTTGGGGGTATTGGAGACTATAGCTCATAGTAGGGTACAAATGGCATACCCTCCGAGTTTCCAGGATGGTATAGAGGCACAGACCCAGAGCACCAATATCAATGAGTTCCTATAGTTCATGATTAGGTGGTACAACCGCTCGTGGTTCACGAAGACAATGGTTTACAGATGTCAAGCATTAGATCCCCCCGGAGCAGCCATGTTAAACGATGGGCAGTATTGTTACGAGAAAGTTAGATAGATGGATCCTCCAATATTCCAAGGAGGCAGAGTAGATGAGGCCATTGAGTTCTTAGCCACCTTCCGGATTTATTGGAGAGTTTGAGGTTGGAAGATTCACACAAGGTTTTATATACTTCTTTTCATCTTTGTGGGTCATCCCGTCATTGGTGGTATTCGTATGTATCAGATAGACCATCTGGGTCACCTCGTGTTCCTTGGATGAGTTTGCACGAGATTTCTATAAAATATATGCTCCATGGAGTGTGAGGGAGGAGAACCAACATAAATTCAAGGATTTGTCTCAAGGTGACATGAATTTATTAGACTGTGAGACTCAGTTTTGTGCTTTATCTAGGTTTGCTCACGGATACGACTGAGAGGATTTGTTGTTTTTTCAGAGGATAGGCGTATATTATTTATATGATAGTGTTCAGATTGGCCCATCAGGGGGCGCCTTTTGATGATATAGTTGATACAGCGAAGGATGCAGAGTTGATTGGGAGAAAGGAGTTTGGGGATACATGGGATAAAAGGTTCCGTCCGTCTAATTAGTTCTCAAGTTCTACATCTTATGGTAGGAGTTCATTAAGAAGGGATTGATCCTCCTATCATCAGATGTCATTTCATGCTGCGATGTAGGCTTCTGAGGGTGAGCATACTGGTCATGGATCTTTCAGTTAGGGAAAAATTTAACATAGTCCTCAATAAAGGCAGACTGGCTATAATGGTTATTCAGGTTCATCTGGTCCGTCACAGTAGCTTATGTCACTGAGATATTGTTATACTTGTGGAGATCCATTCCATATAGTGAGGTTTTATCCATCTGGGGATCAGGGAGGGCCCCAACCTATTTTTCATTCTCTAGCTAGAGCCCCAACACCTTCAGCGAGTGGTCGAGGTAGAGCACAACCTACTAAGGGTGGTAGGGCTTTTGGTAGAGGTAATGATAGGTTTATGGTTCCAGCGTGTGCTGGTCGAGGAGATTCTCCTTCTGGTAGTGGAATGGGTCATTTTTATACATTCCCAGGTAGACCATAAGTTGAGGTCTCAAATAACGTGATTATAGGTATTGTTCCAGTGTGCCACCAGGTTGCTTAGACATTATTTGATCTGAGTTCTACTTATTCATATTTTTCTGCCTATTTTTCTACTGTATTTGATATGATGATTGATTTTCTATATGTTTCTCTCCTTGTTTCTATGCCCATAGGATTTTCTTTGGTGGTGGATCGGGTGTCCCAATCTTGTGTGGTGTCTATAATGGGGTATGACACCAGGGTAGACTTGATTATTCTTGACATGGTAAATTTTGATGTCATTTTAAGTATGGATTAGCTTTCTGCTCACCATGGGGTCATGGATTGTTATTCCAAGTCAATTACTTTAGATATGTCTGATATTCCAAAGATTGAGTAGAAGAGTTCTAGGGGTTCTTATCTGAGTAGAGTGATTTCCTTCCTTCGTTCTTAGAAAATGATAGATAGAGGTTGCCTCTCCTATTTGGCCTTCATTCGAGATATTTATGTTAATACTCCCCCGTTGGATTCTGCACAGGTTGTATGAGTTTTCTGATGTTTTCCATATAGATCTTTCGGGATGTTTCCCCTAATAGGGACATCATTTTTGTATTGATTATGAGCCCTGTACTAAGTGCATTTCTATCCCTTATACTGTATAGCTCTAGATGAGTTAAAATTGAAGGAAAAGCTTCAAGATTCGCTTGATAAGGTCTTTATTAGACCAAGTGTATCTTTGTGCGGTACTCCTTTTCTGTTCGTGAAGATGAAAGTTGGGTGAATGAGGACGTACATTGTCTATAGGTAGTTGAATATGGTTACTATTAAGAATAAGTATCCACTTCCCAGGATCGATGACTTATTTGATCACTTGCAGGGTGCCTTAGTGTTTTGTAATATTGATTTGAGATTGGGCCACCGCCAATGGAGGATTAGGGCTTTGAATGTCCCTAAAATAGCTTTTAGGACCCAATATGGTCACTACCAGTTTTTGGTGATATCTTTTGGGTTTACTAATGCTCTCTTAGCGTTTATGGAGTTAATAGATGAGGTATTTCGATCTTATTTGGTTCAATAGTTATTGTCTTTATTGATGACATCTTAGTCTATTCGAGGAGTGATGTGGACCATGTTCAACACTTGCGGATTGTACTCTCGCAATAAAGGAAAGAGCAATTGTATGCTAAGTTTTCCAAGTGTGAGTTATGGCTTAGATCAGTATCATTTTTGGGATACGTGGTGTACAAGGAGGGTATTATGGTTGATCTGGCCGAGATTGAGGTAGTTTGTGGTTGTACTAAGTCTACTTCCCTTACAGAAATCCGCAGTTTTGTTGGCCTTGCAGGGTACTATTATAGATTTGTTCATGGGTTTTCTTCTATCGCAAATCCATAAACTCGGTTGACCTAAAAGAATATTGTTTGTAGTGATCGTATGAGTGCGAGGAGATTTTTTAGAGGCTTAAGGCCTTGTTGACTTCAGCCCCAGTTTTGACTTTGCCTTTGGAAGATGGACATTTCACCATTTATTGTGATGTTTCTCGAGTTGGTTTGGGTGGTGTCTTGATGCAAAAGTAGAATGTTATTGCCTAATCTTCTAGACAGTTGAAGACCCATGAGAAGAACTACCCTACACATGATCTAAAGTTAGCAGTTCATGGTTGGACTAGGTTTACTTCCCTTATAAAGATATACAGCTTTGTTGGCCTGCAGGGTACTATCGCCGATTGTTCTGGGGTTTCCTTCTGTCGCAGATTCATTAACTAGGTTGACCCAAAAGAATGTTGATTTTAGTGTTAGGATGAGTGCGAAGAGAGTCTCCAGAGGCTTAAGGCCTTATTGACTTCAGCCCCAGTTTTGACTTTGCCTGTGGAAGACGAACTTTTTACAATTTATTGAGATGTTTCTCGAGTTGGTTTATGTAAAACTTTGATGCTAAAGGAGAATGTTATTCCTATGCTTCAATACAGTTGAAGACCCATGAGAAGAACTAACCTATGCATGATCTAGAGTTAGCAGTCATGGTTTTTGTGTTAAATTTATGGAGTTACTAATTATATGGAGTTCATTATGATTTTTTACCCACCATAGGTTCCTTCAGTAAATCTTCAGTCGGAGGTATCTGAAATTACAGTCGAGACGGTGGATTGAGGTTCTAAAGTACTATGACATGACTACTCTATACCACCTAGATAAAGCTAATGTGGTAGTTGATGCTTTGAGTAGGAAATCATCTAGTATGGGTAGCCTTGCAGTGATTGGGGTAGAGGTGCGACCTTTAGCCAGAGAGTTTTAGAGTTCGATAAACAGTTTGGTTCGCTTGCAAATTACAGATAGTGGTGTCCTTGCCTTTATTTCTTCCCCATAGGTATATTAAGAAAAAGTAATTCAAGGATGAAAAGTTGCATATATCAGAGATAAGGTGTTAAGAGGAGAGTCAAATGAGACATTTCTTGACCTGGAGGGTGTTTTGAGGATTAGTTTCCCTATATGTGTGCTTAAGATAAGTGATTTGACTAGCTTGATTATGCAAAAGACACATAGTTTGAGGTATTTTATCTATCCAAGGTGGCAAAAATGTACATGATTTGAGTCAGCACTACTGGTGGTGTGCCATGAAGAGAGATATAGAGTAGTATGTGGCTAGATGCTTAAATTGTTAGAAAGTTAAATTTAAGCATCTTTGGCCAGGGAATTATCTTAGAGGATGCCCATTCCTTCGTGGAAGTTGGGGGCGGATTACCACAGATTTTTTTATGGGATTACCTAGGACCATAGGTGGCTTTAATTCTATTTGAGTTATTGTGGATCGATTGACTAAATCTGCTCATTTCATTCCGGTTAAGGTTGATTATATAGACGAGTAGCTAGAGGAGGTTTACCTCAATCTGATTGTTCGGTTATATGGTATCCCTTTTTTTATCATCTCTGATAATGGGTCATTGTTTACTTTGCATTTCTTGAGAGCATTACAACTTGGTTTGGGCACCCAGCTTGATATGAGTACGCCTCATACCGATGGCCAGTCCGAGCGGACTTTTCAGGTCCTAGATGATATGTCATGTTCCTGCATTTATACTTTATTGATGATTGGGATAAAAATTTACCATTAATGGAATTCGCTTATAACAACAGTTAGCCCTCTAGTATCTAGATGGCGCCTTTTGAGGAAATATATAGAAGGAGGTGTAGATCTCAGATCAGTTAGCTTGATACATTTAAAAATAAAGTCCCTCGATACAGATCTTCTTCGTGATTCTATGGAGAAGGTTTGAGTTATTCAGAGTCGATTGTTGACAACCCATAGCAGACAGAAAATTTATGCTAATAGACGGGTCCGACCCTTAGAGTTTATTATGGGTGGTCATGTTATGCTAAATGTATAACTCATGAAGGGTTTGATGAGATTCGAGAAGAAGGGCAAGCTTAGCCCTTGATACATTGGCCCATTTGATATCCTGAAGCGTGTTGGAGATGTGGCTTATCGGTTAGATTTACCACCGAGCTTATCAACATTGCATCTTACATTTCATGTTTCTATGCTTAAAAAGTATATTCCTGATGATACTCATATAATCCATTATGATTCCCTGACGTTAGATCCAGATTTGACTATGAGGAGGAGTTTGTGGTTATTCTAGATAGGTCGGTTAGGAAGTTGAGAACTAAGGAAGTTGCTTCAGTAAAGGTTCAGTGGAAGCATTGCCAAGTTTAAAGGCTACGTGGGAGGTTGAGTTTGAGATGCATGCTAGATATCCCCAACTTTTTTAGACTTCGGGTACTTTTTATTCCTTTATGTTTGAGGACAAACATGGTTTTTAGTGGTGGATGATGTAATGATCTTGAAAGTCATTTTTTATAATGTCCATAAAATTACCATTTTACCCTTTTGAGAGTTGCCCTTAGTCATAATTATTTTATTGGGTTGGTTTCAAAAATGGAGCCAAAAGTTGTAAACTTCAAGAATTTTCAGTTTTTAGAAGTCTTTGTATTGAAATATGTGGTTTTTGACCTCATTTGGAGTTTTGAGTCTCGAAATGGAATTTCTCCAGTTCCATTAGCTCCAAAATATAAAAAATTAGTCTAAGAGGACCTTCTTTTTCAATTCTAGGCTTTTCGTGTTGATTTTACCTTGTAAGACGGGATAAAGTTGAGTTCTAAGGCCAAATTTTGACTTTGGTCAGCATTTGATCATCGGACGCTCATATCTAAATTCCGTCAATTCCATTGGATTGAGAAGGTCATTTTTGGGTTAGAAGAAGGTTCAAAATATTTTTCTTAAGCCTCGAGGGAAATTTCAATTTTTTAGTTAAAGTTATTAGTTTTTGTAACATTAGCAAGTAATGGCTTGAGGAGACCTCAAATTAATGATTTGATAATTCCATTGCGTCCGAAATATGTTTACACTCAATTTGGTTTATGTTTGGGGGGTTCCGGATTTGAGTACTAAAAACAAAATTCTTGAAGTGCTGGTTTTCCAGTGCAACCGTTTTATCAGTGAAATGACCATTAAATATGTCATTTTCGATACATTGAAAGATTAGGTGATAAATTGGTGATGATAAATCGATCAAACGAATAAATCGGTACCTGCTTCCGTGATATATATATTTCAAAAATCTGGTTTCTCCCTCATTTGTCATTTCTAGACCTTGAGAGCTCTATTTTGACATTTTCAAAGGCTACTTTTTGAAGAAAACCATTGAGTAAGTTCTTTTAACACTATTTATTCAATTTCCATTGATTATTTTATTAAATTTACATCAAAATCTTGGTTTACTAAAGAAGATTTTGGAGGTTTTCGCCATGAACTTTTATCTTGACAATTTGAGCTTTTGAGGTGATTTTCAACTCGATTTTTTTATGGATTTCATATGTGAGCTCTCAAAATCACAGAGAATATTATTTACAACCAAAATTTTGAAAATTTCAGTTTCCACTTTTGGAGGGTAATTTTGGGACGAATTTTAAAACATTAAATATGAATATCATACTTCATATTTTCTCATGCTTAGATTATTTTGATTAGATATTGCAGAAGCAAGGACCCGATGCGAATGAAAGGCTCCTGTTTGATTGAGTTTTTTTCATTTAAGGAAAGTGGAGACTTGAATTTATCTCAAAGAAATGTAGAATCATTGTGTGTATTCTTTACTTCTAATTGTGAGTAATAAGAATTATTGGGGGTGCCTGTATAGTGTAGTGATTGATGTTTCACGCGGGAACTAGACTCTAGCATACAGAGTTAAAATCAAGGAATAAAAATGATAAATATTTGATTTTTTGACTATCTTTAGTTGAGTAGGATATATATAGCCTTGTAGTGCCCACGAAATGTTATCTTATATCCTATTTGTTCCTTACTTGAGGTTGTGCCCATGAGAGTCTTTGGTTGAATTCTTGTGATGTTGTATTTGATTAAAGGCCCGTGGGAGGCTTTTTGGTTTATTTACCTTCACCATGTCATGATTCTCTTAGGTGTTAAAACCTAATTATTATTGGCTCTTAGAGTTGTATTGTTATGTAAATGTTGATAATGTAAAAGCATTGGCTGAGGTTTATACTGACATTGTTATATTAGGTAAATATTGATGATATGAAAGTAAGGACCGTACTGGTATTGCTATGATGTGCAAATGTTAATGATTTGAAAGTATAGGTTGAGGACTGTTTCTGCATTACTAAATGTGCAAATGATGATAATGAGAAAGCAAGGGTTGACGAACATACAAGCATTGTTATGATATACAAATGTTGATAATTTGAAAGTGAGGGATGAGGATCATACAGGCATAACTTAATGTATAAGTATTGATGATACGAAGGTAAGGGCCAAGGATCACACATGCATTACCATAATTTAAGATAATGATGATGTAAATGTAAATATCCAAGATTCTTTTTGTTATGTTATGATGTTGAGTTTAATTATATGCATTACATATTATAAATGTTGCATCTCAGATATATTGACTCATTGATATTTTATCCCTCTACTTCGTGAGCACATGTGTTTATGATACCTCCTTAAACATTGTTATGATATTATGTGGCCTCATCTATTAGTTGAATTTGAAAGGTGTTGTGACCTCGATATGGCTAGATAAATTATATGATCTTGAAATTGTAATGAAGCCACTTGAAAATGGAAAGGAAAGCCTTATTGATTAAGTTCAAAAAGAATTGATGACACTAGATGAAATCGGTATTATGAGATGGTTGAGATTGATGGTACTCATTGCCTTGCTTTTCTACACTTGTATAGATGTAGAGCCCGGTGCGGTTTGATCATTTTCTTTTTCTGATCGGTTTATGGATCGAGTTATCAAAGAGTTGAGGTAGTTGTTTGTCATCTAGTAGATGCCCAAACTCTTTTATCTATGTATTAGATCCTATTTGAGGATTCTAGATATTTAAGACTTGTGTATCTTCAATTATGTATTTCTGGTATTAGAGACTTGTACATATTGACATTACTTTCTGGTTGTTTTATATTTGGATTTTATATTTGTACCTTTTTTTCTTCTCACTTATTCATTACTTTGCACATTTACACTTATAAAATTGTGTAGGCTTACCTGTCTAGGTGGGTTAAGGCAGGAGCCATTATGACTTAGGATTTTGGGTCGTGACGCCGGGCTTATTAGAAGAAACAGTTATGTACATAAAAGTAGCTACTCAAAAAGAAAAATAAAGGTATAATTCAAATTATAACCCTATTGTTGTTTGTGATCACTTCAAACTCAAGGATTACTTCAAGAGAGATAGCTATAAATTAGTGGATTACCCCCGATCCTCATAAGTACAATGATCGAAATACTGTGTTTAAGAACTATGACTTCAACAGATTCATAGATCACTGGAATAAACAAAAAAGAGTAGATGTTGGTTCTAGTGCTCATAATATAGTAGTTTGCAGAAGAATGGGATCCCTCTGAGAGTCCCCTGGATTACAGATGGTCACATCTATTCATAGTTATGAAGCTTGTTACTTTCCTCAGCAACAAGAAAAATTTTATTATGTTGTTGATCCAAGTCCTCAAAATAACTATACAATGTCACCAAAGTTCACTAATGAGTAATATGAGTAAATATGCAGGATGTTGAAACACAATCAAAGTAACATCTGCTCAGCAAACTCAGTAACAGGTCAATAGTACAATGACGGTAACCAATGGTTCTCAATATTGGATCATGGACACAAGGGCTACTAATCATATGGCCTCTGATATTGAGTTGCTAAATAATCACTTAGTGGTGAGAACTAATATCCCAAAACAGGTACACATGCCCTATGGTAGTATTTCATACATTACACACAGAGGCACTAGTGATATTTCTACCAAAAGTATTATACAAAATGTAATATATATACCAAAATTTAGATTTAATCTACTATCCGTATCAAAGGCAACAAAGCAATTATAATGATCTGCTACTTTATTTCCTAACTTTTGTGTATTTCAAAATCATTATTATGACAAGGTGAAGTACATTGGCAAAGAAATCAAGTGGTTGTACTTCCTAATAAACATATCGGAATTAAGGAAAATT
>JBDJHY010291747.1:0-10059 GCA_039654485.1 Withania somnifera | reverse complement strand
GAACCATCTTTCTTTTTCACAAAAAGAACCGGTGCACCCCACGGTGACACACTCGAACGAATAAACCCCTTATCTAACAAAAATAATATTAGGTAACTAAAAATTAAAAAAAGGAAAAAAAATATTAAATTTGTTAGGTTGCTTTCCAGCAAGTGCCTGATTTAATACCGTGGCAAGAACCATAAACTTCTTTTCGTCCACCTCGAACTTATTAATTGTACCCCTAACTTCTTTTCTAATTTTGTTCATGCTCCAGGGGCGGTGGTAGAAATTTGAAGGAACCAAGAAATGAATGTCGCATGTTATATTCCTTACCTCTTAAGTGACGAGGAATGTAATTATATCTTTCAAGCATGGTACTTTTTAGAATATAAAAGTTGTATTCCTCTTCTACGCACTCCACCACAAGTTTAGATAACTCAATTTCCATCTTTTCTTCTAAACATAGTGCAGAAAAATAATTAGAATAAGGTCTAAGATGCCCCAACTCTAAATTTGCATTATTTCTAGTATTGTCACTTTTTTACACCCTCTCAACATCGACATCAATGAAAACATAATAGTCAAATGGTTGGAAATCCTCTTGTTGCTCCACCATTTGGCTAGTATTCACAATAATGGGTGATTGGGAATCATACGCCTAGATATTTTTGTGTAAGTTGGCCTTCAAGTCATACATATCTAAGACAAATTAGTCAATCTCTTGTCATCACTCAACTCTTTCTTCCCGTAGCTTGGCTTCCATGTTTGTGAGACCATCACGAAGAAACTCATGAAATCTATTTTGTTGATCTTATCCCCTTAGCCAAGCTTGGATAACTATCTATTTTTCCTCAAAACTTTCTCGTAGTAGATACACGCTCTTTTTTCTATTAATTGGACCAATAAAATTTTCAGTCATAGCCTTCATCTCTGTGAGTTGGAAAAACATTCTCTCTCTGGCATCCCTTTGTTCTTTCATGCTCTCCTCCATTCATGTTAATTTCTCATGTTGTTGTTCTTGTATCTCTAATATTTGTTTCAATATATCATTCATGTGAGCATTTCTTCCTGCATCATTCGCTTCATCAAACCTTCCAAAATTAGAAACAATAGAGGAATCATAATAGGGGCTCAAGGAAAGGGAATAAGAGTTAGGACAACCATCGCAATGGCATCCTGACCACCACAAATATGACATATACTTGCAATATATTTGGAACTTGCCCACAACCCACTCTTTTGAATATGATGATAATTTTTATCGGTGTGGGATCCTCCACAATAACTATAAAGATATTTGTCTTTACCCCACCACCAGTCATCCCACATCGACATATCAAAAAGGTGGTAAAGAGTAAAAGAAAAGAAAAGGACAAAATTTATATACATTGCGATGTATTTGAATGAGCATTATGTATTTTCTATAAATCGTGATTATGTATTTTCACGATTAAATTAAATCGTGATTATAAATCGTGATTCAATTTATAATCGTGATTATAAATCGTGTATTTTCTATAAATCGTGATTATTTTCTATAAAATAGTGATTCAATTTATCACGATGTATTTGTAAAAATAATAAAATAAAGAAACTAAAAATATATTTGTAAATTGAATGAGCATTATGTATTTTCTATAAATCGTGATTTAATTTAATTAATTTATTTAATTTCTTATTTCAAGGTTTAACCTATGAATTAGGGACACCCATACTTTAACTGTCTACCCGGACTAACCTCACAACTATATCATTGAGCGGGAATGTGACAACTTTGCCCAAATTCATTATAGCTATCTTCTCATATCAAACAAAGAGAGGCAACTAGGTACATCTCTGTCCTCTGTCCTAGCCGAAAATCACCAGTTACCAGCCTCCCTAGCATAGCCCCGACGTGATCTCACTCTTTATGTTTGTCATCCTACCATAGGGCTCTCCTCTCGGTCCATGTTCTGGATTGCAAATTTATTTTAATGATAGTGAAGCATGGATTACTGATTTATTTTAATGTAGTGAAACATTAAAATACTATGTTCAGAAACATATAAATAATTATATGATAATTCTCACAATTCAAATAAAATATAATTAAACTATTATCTTTCTATACTATAATCCTTGAATGAGAAGAAATAGTTCCATATAAACATTGAATAATCTCAATAAATTATCAAAGAAAAGAAAAAAATAATTGATAAAGGAGAAAAAAAGAGATGCAACTTTTGTCTGGCCTCCATGGCGGCTCCAAGCTCTCTCCAGATTAAAAGTATTCTACTTGGGAATATTCTACCTAATCTAAAATCTAATAAAAGATGATAAGTGGAAAGAAAGATAAAAAAAATATGTAAATAGTGTGTTTGGGGAGTACTTATAGATGTAGGATATCACCCTTAACCCTTCTTGGACTTGGACTATAATAAAAACAAAATTGCAGTCGGATTACACCAAGTGTGCACCATACCCTTATAGAAGAGTGCAAGGGTGTGCATAGCACCTCTTATAGTAGGGACAGGAACCCTATGTCTCAACCTTAAAGAAGAGATAACAGCTCTATATCACACATTTATTGCACTGGTAGGAGGTGTGCAGTACATAGGGTAGTTTTGGTCGCCTGAGGTGCTTTTTTCGACATTGTTTTCCGTGTTTGCAATCCTTGTGTAAGGATTTGACTTTTTTTCTTTATGATACAAAATTTTGAACCTTCTTATACTTTAATAAGTCCACAATTTCATCCATTATGCTCCAAAATTCAACACTTTAACCTGCAACCATGTCTAATCATATTTGTTAGTGCTTTGCCAACATTTACACAAAACTCCCACAATTTATAAATATATATGTGTATATTCTTAGAAATGAAGCTTAAATATAGGTAATATATGGCATTTGGGTGTCAAAATATGTCCAAGATCACTGACCATTAGAAATTAACTTTCTTTTAAGATAGCTTAGTCATATGGGAGGCTATAGAGGAGAAGCCCTAAATGAATCTATGATAATACCTTATTAAACCCAAGAAACTACGGATATATTATAGAGACGTGGGTATGGGACAATTTTAACAGATTTGATTTTATGGGAGTCTACTTGACTACCTTCACTAGAGATGACATGACCTAGTTATTAAACTGACTTCAGCCAAAATTCAAAGTTGGAGAATTCAACATAAAGCTGATGGTCTTGAAGGGTCTAGAGGACAATTCTAAGATTGTTTTGATGCTCTTCCTTTCTTATGGAATAAACCAAAATATCATCAATGAAAACATTCACGAATAGGTCCAAGTATTATGTGAACACCTTGTTCATGAGGTCAATGAATACCATGGGAGAGTTTTTCAAACAAAAGTACGTGACCACGAATTCAAACTGTCCATAACGGGTTCTGGAAGGTTTTTTGGGAGTGTATGACTTTCATAACTTAATTTGATGATAGCCGGAATAAAGGTTAATTTTAGAAAAATGACTGGCACCTTGAAACTGATCAAACAAGTCATTGAGGATATTTATTCTCGATTGTAATTTTTTTCAACTGATGATAGTCTTTACACATTCTGAGTGAACCATTTTTCTTGCACATGAATAGGACAGGGGACCCTATGGAGACACTAGCGAGAATGAACCCCTTGTCCAGAATATCAACTAATTGGTACTTGCGCTCTCTAAGTTTAGTTGATGCCATTCTATATTGCGGAATGGAAATGGGTTGAGTGCCTAGAGTGCGGTCTATACCGCACTATCTTCCTATCAGGAGGTACTCCAGGTGAATCCTTAGGAAAAAGATCCACATATTCTCATACGACTTGGACTGGTTGAATATTAGGAACGTTGGTTCATAATCTTTGACTTAGACCAAGTGATTGATACACCCCTTAGAGATCATTTTTCCTAGCCTTTATATATAAAATGAACCTACCCTTAGGTACAATAGTATTACCTTCAATTCAAAGACAGGTGCATCAGGAAACTTAAAACGAACGATACTAGTCCTGCAGTCTACCATGGTATATCATGAATGGATCTAATATATGCCAAGAATTACATCAAAATCTAACATGTCTAACTCAACAAGATTAGAAGGGAAGATTATATCACAGGCTAACACTGGAAATTATGGTACACTCTTTTAGCAATAATGGCGTCATATACTGGGTGGATATAAAGAATGTTCAGATAAATTCTCGAGATAAACTCTAAATTGACTATTAATGAATGGGAATACAAATGAAAAAGTAGCTTCAATGTGTAGAAAAATATATACATTAATATTGTAAACCTTTAGGATACCTGTGACAGCACCGTCTGACTACTTCTGCTCTTGTCTGGATATGCGTACAATTTATTTAGGCACTGGCCACCATCAATGCTAGAAGAGTGACTCGATGAGCTGGATGGGTTGTTGGTGTTGATGTAGGCGAAGTAATCTGAGGTCCATTCCTACCCTGTCTAGATGTAGGGAAGTCTCTAAGAAGATGGAAGATCTTACCACACCCAAAAAAACCTTTAGAAGGGTACTTTTGAAGTCAGTGACCTAGATATCCATAGCCATAACAAACTCCCATACCAAGCATCAACTCTTGCAGATGGTTATTACTATACTTAGCACATATAAGGTAAGATCGTCCTCCAGTCACACTACCCTACAAAGCTAAACTCACTAACTTGCCCTTTTAATTCTGAGGTTCTATGGTACCTTAAGTAAAAGCACTTGCTAATGAAGGAGATGGAGCCCTGAAACTCTATTGTTATTGTCTGGAGTTACCACAACCCTTAGGCTGGCTAAACTTTGTTGAACAAGTCCTTGCCTTTTTTCTAAGGAAGTTTTCTCTTATTTTAACCTTATCCACCTCTATTTTCTCTAAATGAACAATCAGTCATCCTATATCCGTACTAGGAATTTAATTAGCTGACATCCCTTCCCTTACCAAGTGTAGAGAAAGGTAAGAAATGAAGATGTCCATACAATTTTGCATATCAACAACCATGATTGGGGCATGCTTAAATAGTTGGTTGAACTTCATCCTGTATTCAACAACTATCATAGAGCCCTGCTCCAGACTCAGAAACTCCCTCATCTTCTTACTTTTCATCTCCTAAGGAAAGAAACTATCCAAGAAAGATGTTTCAAATTCAGCCCAAGTAGGAGGAGGTGCACCTGACATCTTATTCTTTTTCCTTGTGTCAGCCTAATATTGATCCATATCTTTCAGGTGATACATAACAAAATCCACCCTGTCCACCCTCATGATATCACAAACCCTTTTAATCTGCTCAATTAAACTTTCTAGGTCCTCTCTTACCTTAGAACCATGTAAGACCGAGGGATGTATCTAGAGAAAATTTCTAACTCTTGCCGAACCAGCATCCTGAAAAATAAGCTGAAAGGCTGGAGTTGTTTCCTGCTGCTGAGTCTGGGAAAGAACAGTTTGGGCAATCAACTATATCATACTGCAAAACTCAGTGTTGGTGATATTCTGTGGCTCAGGAACTGGTGTAGCCTGATGTTGCTGACCCTGATTCCTTGTCTGACTAGCTAATTGTGTACGTGGAAGCATGACCTTAAATGCGTAAAGCATGATTCAAAAAAGTATTGGAGTTAAACTCCAAAGCACGAAATACGACATAAAACAATAAGGAGAATTTCCTAAACATTTAGTAGCCTCTTAGTTATAAGTGTGTCGTGATTCACACCCATAAAAGAGACTCTACCTTACGTCGGCTTTCAGACATCCTAGGAAACCTTGAACTAAAAGCTTTGATACAAAGTTTGTAATGCCCCGGAGTCACACCCTGGGAAAACAAGCATCATTAGCCTCTAGTCCACCTCAATATCCTCAAGTGAACCCCTACCTCAAGAATATCTCTAAAAACTCATTCATCAGTGGAAACATCAAACGATAATAAAGTCTAAGTTACTGGACCATCTCACATATCAAGAAATAAACACTGAATAAAAATGAAAACTCAAAATAAAATACCACTAAGTCAATTGTCTGAAAGCCTCTAAGTACTGAAATGCTAAGCTACTAGGACAAGTCCCTAGCTAGCCTTGGAATGAAATTAAAGAACTTATAGACGACTGAAATTCTCTAATGAAAAAAAGAACTATTAAACTTTTCCTGGTCCATGGGAACTCAACAATACTCTAGCAGCTAAAGTTAGTAGATCGGGTCAACCTTGAGCTTAAAGATGGTTGGGGATGACCTTTATGTAACATCATGCAGCAAAAGAATATACGGTCTGTACATTGAATATACTGAGTAAGTAGGAGGGGAAAATTATAGGCAACATCAATATGAACACTATGAGTGTAAGTGAACCATGATTGGGCTATGCAATTCATGATCTAATCTAATCAGTTATTCGATAAAATTTAAGTATTGCTTACTGTGTAAGAACATACTTCATTTTAAATCATCAGTAAAAATATCGAGTATATGACATCAAATATTTTGTGGGAGGTTATATAACTGACATATAAGACCAAGTGAGAAGCCATGGAATTTAGAAACTACCCGCTAAACGGAGTACCTTGCCTGCCACAGGCTCAATACAAACAAGTAACCTAGTGGATCCAAGAAAGTCAGGTTTTCCATAATAAAGCCTTTTATGCAACATGTCATCCTATGATTGGAAACATTGTTATGGTATCGGTCCTTTCAAGCTAATTTTCTAGGTACTAATACTACTCCCAAAAGATACACTTCTCCTGACTAGACTAGTTTAAAGAAATTTTAGTGGAAAACTCATTAAATTATCCTCCCTTAGCCTCTTTAGGAAAATTCATGTCAATGCTTTCTTAATCTAATAAAAAAATGGATAAGCCTAAAACTTAGGCAAATATCTTAGCGAATTCCCAATTTTAATATTTATGACCGATGTTTATCAAATAATCATGTATAAGCTTAACCCTTAAGATTTTGAACAAGTTAAATCCACAATATATTCCAAGTCTTGCCTAAATAAATTAAATCATGAATCATAATATGATCATGCAAGAACTCGTGCTATGTACTCAAAAACATTAATAAATCATAAAAGTAATAAAATTCACAACTTAAGGATTTAGGATCAACAATTTCTCTCAATTACTTCATAAAAAGTGTAGGGTTGGGGAACAAGGGTAAAAGAATACCCTTGTTCATAAAATCACATACCTGGAACTTGAAGAAATTCAAGGTTGAAATATGGGGAAGAATCTTGTTCTTGAAACTTTAGTTCTTGCCTTTGAGAAGAAACTGATCGATGAAAAATCTTTTGTCAGATTTGTTTTTGTTAAGAATGAAGTAGTTAGAGAGGCTTAGGCGTTTGTACTGGTATTAATTAAGCCTAAAACAATGTGGTTTTGTTTATTAAAGAGTAGAGAATGACAAAAAATTCCATGGGAAAACTGGGTGAAAACTGGGCCTTACAGGTTTTCAAGGGTGGTTCCACGGTCCTTGGAATAGTACGTAAAATCACCCCCAGCTCTTAATTGGCACATTGGAAACCAATGAAGGTCAATTCCATGGATTGTCATTTTATCTATAGTTCGTAGAATGGCCCGTAGGGTCATTCTACACTTACAAAAAAATTGAGAAATTTTTGTCCCATTCTATGACTCAAATGATGGACCGTGGAACGGTCCATTATTCTGAGGCAGTGAAGAGTGTTTCACTGGTTTGGTTCCACGGTTCAAACTATGGTCTGTGGAATGACCGGCGATACCTAGGCGAGTTTCTTATTTTAACAAAATTTCACGTACACTCTTTGTTTAACCCATTAAATACCTAGCATGATTTTTAAGGTGTTACAATTTGTCGGCTTTATTTTTTTCCAATTCCTCGATTGGTTAGAGGCTCGTGCTGTAACGTGGTATGAAATAATAAAGTAAAGACAAGAAAAGTGTTGTAGGGAGAACAAAGAAGAGAGAAGAATTCTTATTATTCTTGAGGGATCTCGGACATGATTTACAATGAACGAAAACCCCTTTATTTATAAAGAGGGAACTAGCATGGTCCAATAATAGGGTTCTAGAAATAACCATATATCGAAGATCGCAATCATAAATAATCATTCACCAGTATAACATCACATATATATTAGCTTGAATTTTATTTATTCTATTAGGATATTAAGTTAACAATTTTTTAAAAGTATGAGGTATATTCATAGCCACATATATTAATATAAAATTATAAAAAGATGACTTAAATTACATGTAAAAAAATTGTATATATATACAATTTTATGAAATGCAGGATGATGAAATATTTTGCTAAAAATTTCGATTCACAACCTTGATTAAAAAGGTGAATAAATATTTTTTCTGAAACATGTATATTTCAAGTCTCTTAAATAGATAGTGACCACATATTACTTAATAAGATACACCAATTAATTAGTACAAATTTTCTTACACTCCAAATATGAAGGTTATTTGTATTTTTTAAAAATGTTATAATATTGTATGATATAAACGGTTTTACTTTTTATTTTAGTTTATTATTATTATGTGGCTTATTTTCTTAAATATACATAGTCAGATGAACATTCCGGTGTATGATTTCATTATTTAAGGAGTATAAATATTTTAAGAAAAAGAGAAATAAGATCATTATTTTTTTAAAAAAATTTCATAATACGAAGGCCATAAATATTTTACTTTAAAATCTAAGAATTTTATCAGGATTTACCTTATATTATGTGGAACAGCACATATATTTGATTTTAGGACTACTATTTAAGCGGTGCTCGCAATGTTTGAAAATGTACAGGTTTATCCATTTCAAAATAACTACAGACATGTAATTGATAAATTCGGCCATATATGGCTAAAATTCAATTATTTTTTCCTGAACCTCAACTATATGTTATTGTTTTGCTTGAGATTCCACCACATGTATCTGAATTCAGTTGTTGTACTTACAATTTTAATTGTTTTTTAAAAAACGGATAAAATTTAATAATATATAACTTCTAAAATTATTATGAAATAACGAAACATGTAAAAAGATTCTAAATATGAATACAAATTAAATAGGATATACAAATAAAATACCCTGTAAATTTTCCTGTATTTAGTGTACTTTATACAAAAATTATTGATATTCAACGAGTCCAACATGAGGCCGCAAACTACATTTTCTTTCAAACGTAATTGAGTGAGGCTAATGAGCAGCAAAGCGCTAACGAAGCTACAGTGCCAATATAGACTTTCCCCTCTATACCTCCTTTTCAAGAAATCTCAAACATCAAGTCTCTTAGCAAAGCAAATATTTAGTTATTATTTGTCTCATGTTTATATTTATTTTTTGGGTAATAAATATTTTATATTGTACTAATATGATATATTATGGTATAGAAATTATTTGACGTGAAAAAGAAAAAGTTTGAAGCTCTAACAAATTAAATATAAAAGATTACATAAGAAATTTTAAACAGACAACTTAATAAAATAAAATTAATATTATATTTAAAAGAATTTTAATAATATATTAATGTGTAAAAGTGATTCAATTGCAAACTGTTGGGCGCCGTTTTTCATTGTTTGTGCTTGGTCAACCAAAGTATTCAACCACGTTCTTTATATCATGATGGCATTCTATTAATCCATCACGATATGGATCACCGTCGTGATCCACTTGTTCTGTCAGAAATTATTTTTCAATTTTTTTTTGGACTTGGTTATTTTATTTGAAGTTATTTCCTACACTTATAAATACCCTATTTTATATAGTAATTAGAGGATGGTACATATTATTTTAGGGTAGAGATTATTTTGAGTTCAACATTATACATAACATTTTTAGAATGTTTTTAATCTAGGACAAGATCTTGGAGCTATCATAGAGACCGAAGAACAATTGTGTACACATTTCTTCTCTTTTATTTTATATTTTTATGTTCTTTGAATGATTTGTTGTGATTATTCCATGTATATGTGGAACTAATTTTTCTTGTTCTATAATTTTGGTATAAACTAGCAAGATGATTATTTAATTTGCAACAATTATCGTATAATTGGTCTTATGTTTTTATGCGTACTATCTTAGTGCTTCGCGACAATTGTGATAAACTTATAAACCTGAAAGTGACAAT
>JBDJHY010291736.1:0-10059 GCA_039654485.1 Withania somnifera | reverse complement strand
TGACATCGGGTTTTGGGAACTTGCATTACATATTATTATTTTTCCGCACATACTGTTGTAGTCCTCCGCATTGGCTACGGACTACAGGGTTTGGTTCTCCTACTGGGTGGATAGTAGGTGCCATCATGATCCAAGAAATCGGTTCGTGACACATATCGACTTATGGAATCCTATTTCTTAATTTTCAGAGCAATTGGAGTTCATTTGATATCGGTCGGAGTAATATTTATGGGCTTGAAACACTTAATCATCAGATGATAGGTAGGCTCCGTGAGGCAATCTCTGCATTTATAGCCTTAATAATTGTACTAAATAGTATCTGTGGGTTAGGTATCTAGGTTTTTATAGTGAACCTGTACCGTTCTTTCATCCGTTTCCTCGTTTGATACATAGTTAGACATCTGTAATTATATAGTACCTGTGACTTAGGATTTGCCCATTGATACTTTTTCAGGCATAGATGGTTGTTATTTCATGTATAATTACTTGCTGATATATTGTTCATGCATTACACGAGAGGTCGGGGACTTTGTTTTCGATGAGAGTGTATTGTAACTGGGTCAGTATCACCACATGATTATTGAGCCGAAGATGCTAGAGAGTGATGTTAGTAATAATGGCAGATAATGATATAAATTAATAAATTAGAACATTCTAATAATAATAATAATATAAGTAATAACCTTTTAGCTATTTTAGACTCGGAATTGTATCGAGCACCCGATAAAACTATTTTTACTTATTTTAGCCCAGACTTTACATCCTGGCACTGGGAATTATCATTTGAGAAATTAATGCTGGGCCTTGAGATCGATTTCGTTCAGTAGTCAGTACAGCCACTGGCATTTGAGTATAACTTTTTGGACACTTATCATACTTAGTGGTTGTGGAGACTTGATAATACCTGCTATATTGAGGGTATTGGTGATACCGTTATATTATGGCATTTACGCCATGACTTATCGAGTATGGATTGATGATGTTATTGATATGAGACATTGGTATCCAGACTATGAGACCCTTGAGGTTCTGTAATTTGGGATATGTGGATATGATGATGTTAAAGATTGTACGTGGTGAGCGTACCTCCATGGACCTTGCCTTTGGGATTCAGCGACGTGAGAGGGGGGTATAGGACAAAGGAGAGATATACCAAGAGTATTTAGGGTAGCCTTCTATGGATTCTTCCTACTGGACCTACACGTACCGTAGAAAAAACCTACACAGGATTAGTTACTTCATGTTAGTTTATTTACTTTTCGGTACTTGTCTTCTTCAGTGTATCTTGACTGAGATGTAAGGCCTATGGTAAGCATGTTTTCTATGTACGATGTGCTTCTTTCTGGGGACTTGAAAGTGTATATATGCATTATTTTAGTATTATTATTACTGCTTAGCTGTTCTCATTGGTTACTTGATATTTCATGTTATGTGGGATATTCTGCATAATATTATTGTTCACCCATTCATCCCTTACTTGAGGTTACCGTTATACCGTCCATGTTCTCCTTCTGTCTTTTTACGACTCCCGATTATTGTTATTATTTTTCACATACACTATTGCTTGGATTCTGGGTACGTTTTTCTTCATTGTTTGAAATCCTGTTATGTGATTAGCTAGCGATACATGTTTTACTTGTTACTTGATTCCTACTTGAGTAGCTTCCTTCCATAATGTACTATTACTTCTGTGACCATATCTATTGTCTTTCATTATTTATTATTTTATTATTGCTATGTGTCTAGTGGGCCTCAAAGCCTACTGGGTACGGGTTACTTTGACAACTTGTACTCATACTACACTTGCCCATGGGCAGATACTAGTACATGTGCCCAACCTTAATTACAAATCGTTGCTCGTACAGACTCTATTAACTTTCAGAGATCCAGGGTGAGCTTGGAGTCCAACTTTTCTGCTTCTCTTCAATTGCTTTTGGTCTCTATGTGTTTTCGGAGATACATTTGTATTAGACAGTTGATTCCTTGTTCTTTACTTGTTGGTTTTATATTACACTAAAATCAGGTTTTAGGCATTTTTTATTCTTTATACTTTCGCTTTATTCATTCATATGCTGTTTATTAAACTTGTACTTTCCGCATTTGATATATTAGTCCTCCGCTTCGGCTTCAAACTACAGGATTGGTTTTCCTATTGATGATATAGTAGTTGCCCATGATCCGAGAAATCAGGTCGTGACATCTTCATGTTCTATGTCTTCGTCACTGTTGTCGCCAATTAATGAATCTAAAAATAATTCATATTGTGATGTTAACCTTGGCAGTCCTTTGTTGCGTCGAGTTACAATGATCCAATATCTGAACATCACTGAAATCTCTAAGTTTTCCTCCGCTAGTGAATAACGATGTTCTCTGATTTGAAATCTTCCTGCGCTGAATGCTGACTCATAAGCCACTGATGTCGCTTGAATAGCGAGCAAGTTCTTCACCATCCTGCTAAGTTTTGGAAATTGACTTTCCCGAACCTTTTACCAACTCAGAAGTTGCGGTATGCCTTCACCGTCTGTTATGTTATCCAGTCCCTGGTTTAAATAATCATCAAAATTACATTTGTTAAAAGAATCAAAGCCAAGTTGAGACTTCATTTTTCTATGAAATCCTTGTCTAGGCCTATTACGTTGTAGGGGGTCAATGTCACTTCTTTGTAATGTACAATATTTTCATACATTTCCCTGGCATAAAATTTAATGCTATTTTGGCACGTTTCTAACAAGGTTCTTCATATGGTTGAATTTGTAAATTATCATAAAAATATTTAACTAGTGCTTTTGCTCCAGGTTTTTTAATTTTGGGTTAAATAAAATAACAGTTAAATAAATTTGTGATATGGAAAAAAATATTTTTTAAATTTCTCAATCATAACTATAGTAGCATCTTCAAGTAATGATTTATATCTATTCAGTAAAGTGACTTGTAATATTTAATAATGTAATAAGATTTCAGTAATAGTAGGATAATATAAGTCAGACGAAACATTTGTCGCTTCGTAAAAGAATTTCAAAAATATTAAAAGTTAATTAACATCTTCCCAATCATCATCAATAATTTTATGTTCAGGATTAGAAGTATGCTCGTTAAAATATATATTTATATGTAATTTCAAGCATTTCGTAAAAAGAATTCCACCTAGTTTTAACATGTTTTGAAACCTTTCTATAGGAAAGTCCCACTACCTCACAAAGTTTCTTAAAATGATTAATTCTGCTACTTTTATGCATATGAAAAATCCCTAAACATGCATTATCAATTTTTTCGTAACTATTTTTAAATAATTCTACACCATCATTCACAATGAAATTTAAAATATGTGCAACACATCTAACATGAAAAAACATCTGTATAAATTAGATAAATTCTACTTTTAACTAGTTTATTGCATTTAAATTAGCTGAAACATTATCTAGTGTAATACTAAGTGCTTTATCACATAGGTCATAAGAATCTAAAATGTCTGCTATTGTACTACCGTTTATAAGTGCCAGTTTTTTTTACTTCACAATTTTTATAAGCTATAATTCGTTTTATAGATTTCAGTTATAATCAATCAGTGCATTGTAACAGTTAAATAATCAAATCCATTAGGACTACGGCTCATATAAGTTGTTATAAAACTCTACAATTCATTAATTCAAAATATTCACGAATCATTTGACAATGTTGTTCGCGTAAATTAAATATATCTCTTTTAACCATACTTGATGATATACCTTCGTAACTAGGATTAAATGTATCACGAATATATTTAATGAAAGCAGGATGTTCACCAAAATTAAAAGACAAACCAGAACAAACAATCATTTTGAAAAAATTTCTACGATCACGAACCCTGTTGTAGGATTGTTGTGAAACAAGGTCAACGGGGTTAGAAAGGTTTAATTCACCTTGGACCATATTTGACCCTCCATAAGATTGTCGAATACCGCTAGTAGACATAGCATGATCAAGACGCGTGCCTGTCACTCCCATTTATGCATTGATTTTAAATGTCTAATCATTCCTCCGTTGAACCCCTACTGTCAGCAGACTTATAAATCCAAGTTTATTTTACAAAGATGACAGATAATAAGAGTTTTTCATTATTTAAAATATAAAAAAGCCAGACAGGTGAGTTTTTAGGGCAACCTGTCGGAGCCATGCCCCTTCTTTTTCTTTGAGAAGCAGTGGGGGAACTAGCTCTAACATCTAGCTCAGATTCAATTGGAGCCTGAATTGACGCTTCAGTAGCGGGACTAGTAGGTGTTTCATCTAAATCCTCATCTAAGTCTACTTTTACTTCTTCATTTAAATCTTCTTCAAAATTGTGATGCATTCATTTAAAAATTTTGGTATTAATTAGAGGAGTATCAATATTAGTTTCCATGGTATATTTTGTAGAACGACTAAATTAATTTCATCTACATTAATAGTTTATCTATGTAAAGAAACTTTAGATTGTGAAGATGAACTAGAACCTAACATCCTTTTAATTTTTTTTAGAACTAGTTTCCTTCTTTCGAGAACTTCTTTTAGAATAATCCATAATATAATAAAATTATAATTAAATTAGAAAATACAATTAAAAAAATGATAAATTAATAAATGCGAAAATAAAATAATAAGAGTAGAAAATGAAATGAATGTATCAAATGTCTGCGTAAAAACAGATATAAATAATTAAAACTTAATAATTTGATGACGAAAGTTGAAGAAGATTGCTCCTCCAATATCCACCAAATTTAGTTTCGAATCTTTAAATTAAAAATATTAATAAAAATAAATAATTATAAATGAGAGATTTTGGTAATTGATAAATTAATACAAGAGAATTAATAGAATAAAAAATTGAGAAATAGTGAGAGAGTAGAGAGAGATTTTTGATAAAAAGTGAGTGAAAAAATATAGTATTTATAGAAAAAAATTTAAGTAGGGGGTTTGGGGTGAGGGTGCCGAGTGTGCTAAAACGACTATAATAGCCATTTATAGTTGCTAATGGCTATTTTTTTTTTAAAAAACAGTTATTTTTTAAATATATATATATATTTTAAAATTATATCAGACCGGAATGGGACGAACTGGGACGAGATTCGAATCTTTTTTCATCTCGATACCCAGTAAAATCCGTCCCATCCTGTTCCAATTGTACCGGACCAAGCTGATACCAAAACGTCCTGTCCCGTTGCCCTGTCTTATTAAAAAGAAAAATTACTATCATTTAAAACTATTCTAGTTGTTAGGACTATAGATTGAAATAAAACCAAAGGAATTTGACAGACTAAATTTTCCCCAATTACTTGATTTGGCCCTTGTGACCACCCAAACCCTTGCTTCTCACCCGCTCCTCTCTCTCTCTCTCTCTCTCTCTGCAAGTGTGATTCATAGTCTCCTTTAGCGAACCCTTAAAACTCTCTTTCCTTTTTGCTCTCTCAAATCCACATTCACTTCTTTGTTTTTGGTCTATCGAAATCTTGTTCGATCAATGGCTGAAAATAACGTCGATCTCCTTTCTTCTAAGCCTTCAGATTCATCGAACCGCAAACGTAAGTGTTTTTCTTCTTTTTCGTTTTGAAATTTTTATACGATTGGATTCAATCTCGTTAATTGATTGAGCTCAGCTTGTGACCCAATTCAAATTCTAGGGTTTCAGATCAGAACCAATTCTAATGCTAGGGTTTTATTCGATTTGCTTTTGTTAATACCATTTGAGATAAAAATTGAGCAGTAATTGACTCAATGTCTATCGGACATGTTTTTTAATTGTATTGAGATGAAGTGGGTTTCAATTAGTTTGGGATTGAGGCGTAGTTATTTCAGTCAATGTCTTTGTCGGTTTTTTGAACTAAAAACACTTTATTTTTTTACCTTGAACATGGGAAATTTAGAAAATTTGGGGGAAGCATGTTCATCAACCATTTGTTTGACCTTTTCTGAAGGGGTATTGATACTGCTTGGAATTTAATTATCCCTCTAGGATGTTCATGTTTTGCATTTTTTATTATTTCATTGTTTTTGTTCATATCTTATGTTTTAACTAGTCCGGTAGTTGATTGCTTGTGTAATTCAATGTCTTTGTCGGATTTTGAAGGATTTTGATTAGTTTGGGGCTTAGGTATAGTTGATTGATTGTGTAAGTCTCTGTTGGATTTTTGAACTTAAAGCGTGCTTTTACCTTAAATATGGGAATTTAGAAAAAATGGGGGAAGCAAGGATGCTGTTTGTTATCCATGTTGTGTTTATTCTTATTTCTTTTTTTCTGTGTTACATTTCTTAAGAATCACCTGCAGGTAATGATGATGACAAGTCATTCTTGGTGTCCATTGATGACTCAAAAGGTAGTTCACGTCCCTTTTCTTTTTACTCTTTTTGGATGTGGGTTATGTATCTTTATCTGAAACTGTTGAAATACCTGTATTTGACGTTTTAATAGCTACTCACATAATGCTGCTTATCTTGGTTACCTTTTCTTTAGATCAAGCAGTGGTGGATAGTAACATTCCTTTGTCTCCGCAGTGGTTGTATTCTAAACCCAGTGAGGCTAAGATGGTGAGTTTGGATACATTTGAGTTACTAGCTTTATTCTTTTGGTTAATTGTTTGTCCTCCTGCTATTTGATGTATACTCGCATGATACTTATCTTTAATGGTGATCACCAGTGAGTCTAGCACCCTTTTAATCCTTCGAGCAATTTATAGTTTGACTCAGGCACTTGGCCTTTCCAAGTAGTAATTGTTTTGATTGTTCTATGCTAGTAGTATATTTGTAATTACTTTTTTTTCCCCTTAAATTATGTGTGCGAATCTTAATGTCTACGTTCTCAGGGATTAGGTTATTTCTTTTTTATTATTAGCGTATATTATCCCCTGTCCCCACTTGTGGGATTGCACTGGGTATGTTGTGTTGCTTGATAGATGGTTTATAATTGCAGAAGCCATAACATGATGTTAGAACGTAGACATGAACTTAGCAGCATCCGAAATAATTAAAAAAATCAACTTTGACTCAATTGTGTGTATAATGTGATGAATATTATATTGTGCTGTATAATGAGTTTTCCTTCATTTAGACACTTACTAACATGAAAAAGAAGTCTAAATTCCATTGTCCAAGTTGCTTTGCGATGCCACTTGAAGATGTATTACTGTATTATGAGGATACATAATTGATATTTCTTTGAGCATCCTGACTGGTGTGGAGATAATATTGAAGAAGCAAAGACCTTGCCTGCTAACCCTGCAATTCCAGGATGTCTGATCAATTTGTAAATTCTTCTAAGCTAAACAGTTTGGTCCAAAATAACCAAAATAACATGGAATCAAAGGAGATTGCAAATACTTTCCTTATCTACTTTTCCTGATATTGAATAATGAATTCTTTCCTTATTTATTCAATATCTGGCCTACCACTGCATATTATAAGTTCTCTATCACATTCATACGTTCGACTTCTGTTTCAGTCCATTTAATAACTGGTATTCCTTCAATGATTTCGACGCATCGCATGGGAATTACTTTGTGTGGAATCATATAGGCATACACTTCAATGCTACTATTATAAGACGTGCCACCGAAGTACTTTTTATTTCAGTTTCAGTATATCGATTTCTCAGTCGATTCAAGATAGAAGCGCTACACCTGTAACAGAATGTAACAGAATGTACTTGTTGTATATAGAAGTTCTGGCTTTTGATGAGTTATTGATTTGTTACACGTATTAACGACACATGACTATTATAGGAATCACTTTCTTCATGAATGTACCTTCTTGATATTGCAAATTTGTTAAGAGTTACGTTTGAATGTCACCATTGGTCGTTCCTGACTAACTGTAAATAAACCAACTAGAAAATTTCCCTGGAAAATATTTGGCTATTTCGCTTTGGCTGTATATACATTTCACTGTTCATCCTCATATTGGGTTGATACTGTCTCTTATTTCCTTCTAAACCATGTATCGACAATTTTTCAAATATCATTTTGTGGAAACTTTGTTGTCTGAAACAGACTTTTGATTCTTATCGATGTTTGCCACCTTCAGGGAGGATTTTTTACTCAAATAGTTAAATAATCTTCTTACTACATTTTGATTTTGTCATCATCCTCTGGGTATTTTAGGTCGTGTAGGTTATACTTGTCAATTACCAACTTCACCACTGCTATTAGTTCTTCAAAATGATCTGTTTTTCACTCTATTTTACTCTCCACAGGACTTGCGTGCACCAAGCTCTCTCTCACTTGGAAGTTCTTCCGATTCAAGTCAGAAAGACGGCTGGCGTTCAGATGTGCCTGATGACAAAAAAGATTGGAGAAGACCCACATCAGAGACTGAAAGTGTTCGCCGTTGGCGTGAAGAAGAGAGGGAAACTGGCTTGCTTGGTAGAAGAGATCGTAGGAAAACAGATCGTCGTGCTGATAATAATTCTCCTGCCAAAGAAATCACGGATGCTAGAGCTTTACCTGCATCTGACAGGTGGCAAGACGCTAATAACCGCACTTCAGGGCATGATTCCAGGCGTGATACCAAGTGGTCCTCTAGGTGGGGTCCTGAAGACAAAGAAAAGGAAGTACGGAGTGAGAAGAGGATAGATGTAGACAAGGATGACGTTCATAATGAGGTTCAAACATTTGGTGGTAACCGTACTGTGTCTGAGCGGGAGTCAGATACTCGAGATAAGTGGCGACCACGGCATAGATTGGAGGGTAGCTCTGCTGCTCCTGGTTCCTATCGTGCTGCTCCAGAATTTGGAGTGGAGAAAGGAAGAATGGAGGGGTCAAATGTGGGATTTTCTATTGGGCGTGGTAGATCTAGTGTAGCTATCTTAAGGCCTCCTTCTCGATCTGCAGTTTGTGCTGCACAATTTGACAGTTCTGTCCCTGGGAAGCCAAGCATCTCAGCTCATACATTTTGTTATCCGAGGGGGAAGATTCTGGATGTGTACCGCAAGAAAAAGCTGGACCAATCTTTTTGTAACTTGCCTGTAAATATGGAAGAAGTGCCCCCTATCACTCAACTTAGTGTCGTTGAACCATTAGCTTTTGTTGTTCCTGATTCAGTGGAGGAGGTAAGCTGTGTGAACTACATTATTCTTGGAACTCTTGCCTGTAGTTAGTGACTAAGTCGTTGAAAACCTTATTTTGTTAATCAACTTATAGGCCATCCTCAATGATATGTGGAAAGGTAAAATTACTGGTAGTGGTGTATTGTACAATTCTTACAGAACGAGCCGATCAATGGATAACGTTACAGGTAATTTTTCTTGATCAGTCTCTCAGTCTCTTGCTATGTTGCTTGGACCCTAAACAATGCTGCCGCACTTGTGCCGGATCCTCCAAAATTCCAACACACACCCGGCACTATTGTTGAAGAGTACAGGCCACATAGGTCTTTTGTGGTGCTCGTGCTCAGTGGATTTGCTTCACTCTTAATTTGTTCATTTTTCCAGAAAAAGGGGATACAGAAATTGCTAATGGAAAACAGGATATTCTCTCTACAGATGTCACTGAGGAGATAAGTGATAGGTTTCCGAAAACATTAAAGGATGTTGAAGAGCCAAATGATAATAGCCTTCATGGAAATGGTATCACTTTGGGTATTAGTTTAACTTTCTTTTTTGTTTCACAATTCTTTGAAGTGTTGCTCATCTAGATAGCTTTTCCTTTGATCTGAAAGAGCGACTTTTTTAATTTCTAGGAAATGGAAATAATGAAGTACAAAAAAACAAAGTTTACGAAGATATTGCTATGGATCAGACTTTGTTGAGCAGGAAGACAGTTGAAAAAATAGGCATGTTGAAAGACAGTAATAGATCTCTATTTGATAATTCTGAAATCAAGTTACCTGATTCTGCAGCAACTAGGCAACATCTCTTTGAGGACATTGAACAGAATATTAATTTTGATGCTAGTGCAAAGCACTCTGATAATTCAAATTCTGTATACGTCATGCCCTCTGATATCAGCTCGAGACACAGTTCTGAAAATCAATTAGAGAGGGGTGGTATCCCACCTGAGGAGTTGAGTTTGTACTATTGTGATCCTCAGGGAGAAATTCAGGGACCATTTCTTGGAG
>JBDJHY010291725.1:0-10059 GCA_039654485.1 Withania somnifera | reverse complement strand
AGAATAACTTAATTGGAGCCACAAATCTTGTAAAGAATTCCTAAATTAGAGTCATAATTTATTGCCATTGATAGAGACCAGAGTTCAATCAAATTGAAGGCCATAAAATCACGGTTCGGGAAAGGGATTGGCTAGTAAGATCTTTCGAGGAACATGAAGTTCTTGATAGTGTTAAACTTTGTGCTGTTGATAAAGCACCAGGGCCAGATTGTTTCAGCATGGGATTCTACATCCTTTTTGGGAAGTGATCAAAGCCGATACTCTTAACCAGCAATACGAGGGCAACAATCCAACATCTGTGGTACACTATAAGTTGGAATCACTTATATCTTAAAACATGTAAAATATAATTAACAAAAAATTTCATATGAGAATAAAGCATCCACAAGTATGATTAAAATGATCTAACAAGCATCTATTAACTAACAGAATCCTGAATTGCTTTAAAGCTTTAGTCATTGACTAATGGCATCATTGTAAAAGATAAACATTCCATCTGATAGTGTCTTCTTGAATGCTTATTCTTCGATCTTCGTCATCTTTTTCTCGTTCTTTTACCTGTGGTGCATGTTTCATCATCAAGCATCCGCATATTTTTCCTTATTCTTACATTTCAGCAAGGTGGATTGAACATTAAGTGAAACAGAATTGATGTGTATGTAATCCAGGGGATCGCCACCCTGCAATAAGAAGAATCGAGTCATGTCAAAGCTACGAGAAAAAGATATTTGAACATCTAACAAGAAGTAACTTCTTTTCATACCTTGTCCAGAAAATCCAGCTCCCCTCTATTTTCCTCTAAAGAATCATATCTCTCTCTGCCAATAAGAAGAAATCACACCATAAGTATGGACGATCGATGTATCTGAAACTCACAGACAACAACTGGACTATGCCAGAACACACTGCTGCTCTATTGAGCTGCTGGATTAGGAGAGGAGGAAGTAAAAGCGAGAAGAGAAAATTGAGAATGATACCAGCTTGCATCTGATGGACAATATGGAAGGGAAGAAATGGAAGATGTTTGGAGAACAAAACAAACTCCATCCAGAAAGTGAAAGAGAAATGTATTGTCTCCTTTTATTTTTGGTTTAAAGAGGAAACTATAGAGGAAGCAGAACAGTTGGTAGAATTGTTAGGCTCACTGTAATTAGTTTCTGTTTCTCTTGTGTTCTCCTTGTTAGCATCTTTTTGGAGGTATCCGGCTTGTCCTTAATGCTGGGGAATACAACATTATCTATTTCAAGAAAGTATGGAAGATCGAAGAACTTTATTTAGGCAGGTTGAAAAAGCAGAGGAAGCTAGCAGTACCTTAACTCTACTTTAATCTTCTCAAATTCTGTCCTCCATAGAGATTTTTTGGTACCAATACCAACTCTGCCTTCAACAAATCTTTCTGATCCATTTTGGTCAACAACTTCTCCTTCAAGCGAATTAGATCCAGATAGATAAGGTTTCTTTGGTCCAGAAGTTCCCATTATATAAGCAGCAGGGACAAAAATTAAACACCTGAAATACAAAGGATAAAAAAAATTAAACACCAGTCTGAGGGGCATTCTGTGCAAAAACTTGGGAATTTAGCCCATAAGGAACTCCATGTGATTTTGTTTTGGCCCAACCCAATACAAATTTGAAGCTGCAGCTGTACCCCTAGATGTATTGCTTGCAAAACCCCCTCTAATGCCGGAACCTCATCTTCCCTCTGTATGCTCATCTATGGTTCAGTGACCAAATTACCAAAAACCTCACCAATGATATACCTGAGAAATCCCATTCTTGGCGTTTTCTATCAATTCTTCAACTTCCCTAAACTCAATAGCATCAACATGCTTGAACTCTTCAACCCCATATGAATCTGCTCAATTTTTATCGTCTTTTTGGAGACCCTTTTTGTTTTCAGTTCAGTTTCAGAAAGAATCAAATATGTAGCCAAGAAAATTCCAAAGAAGCCATTCGGTGTTTTCTTTCAAGAAACTGTTGGTCTCTTAGAAAAGTCTGAACAATAAGAAAGTGAGGATGAAACTGAAAACAAAGAGTTAAAAGTGTAAATTGTGAAAATTAGGGGAAGACGTGAGGATTTTGTAGGAGAAGAGGGACAATGAGAAAGCTAATTGGAAGGACGAGGCTAGAAATGATATTGGGGTATTGGAAAATGAAGGAAAAAGTAAGAAATTATATGAATTGCTTATGAACAGGAGGTTAAGAGTGTAAATCAAGAAAGTCAACGCCGTTGAGTATGAAGGATCACACTGTGTACAAAGAGCTTTCACCTGATATGGTGATGTTTGTTACTCATTTATACAATGAAGGATACTTTAAAGATTCAATCTTCTTGCCTAGGGAAGAAGCTTGATATTACTTGTTTCGAGAATAGCTATGCCTGTGATTTTGCTAGGTGCGTAGCTGAGCAGTTTGGTGGAGATCACCTTGAGATTGCTAAATGAGGATTGACATTAGTTATATTCCCCTATTTATATATTGGTTGTGCTCAGTTTTCTGCCTATTACATTTGTTCATCGAGATTTAGCTTATCTGTGTTTTGTTGATCTACCAATATCTTTCAAGAATGACATCTTTGATAGGATTCAGTATGCTAATTATTTAAAAAATGGAAGTATATGTTTATGTCTTATGCAACGATAGAAGCTGACAGTTAGTTCACTCATAACGTTGAGTCATCGACGATGTTGCATGATTTGGGGAATGCATCATTTTTGGATTCCTCAGGTGTAGAAAACTGTAGGGCAGACTTCAGTACATCATAAAAAATGTGAAGTCATAGATTTATGGTGTCTTAAGTGATATAAGTGACAGCGTGATATCCCTCTCCCAGTTTTTTCTTCGTGAGCCGAGAAGGGATAGAAAAGAAGACAAACTGCTCTATAAAGTCTTCAGATTATCTAACATGTAAGAACTCATCGTACACACCTACACCAGATTGATCAGAAACGAGTTACAAAGGCCTATGTTTTTATAGACAAAATTGTCTAGCAGAAATTTTTAGCAGATATGATAGCCTTAAGAAAACTGAAGGCTTGCCGTCTAGTGGAAGAATCATCTCTTCTCTCTGCTCTTCACATACCTCATCGCTTTACTGCTACTTGCATCTTTTAGAATCATTGGTTTGTTTAATACTTCTTTTTTATCTGTGGTCCCTTCTTGATATGTTTGTCGGAAATTTATGGTTATTGAACTGGTGGCTACTTATTCGTTTGTGGTCCCTTTTTTTTGTTGTATGTCATTAGATATTTAGATCCCAATATCTTTTTCTGTTTGTACATTCTGATGTGGTCCTTATATCCTTTCTTTTATGGCTTGCATGTGGTGACTTGATTTCAATTATGGGAGTATTTGGGTTCGGAAACGTCAGTTGATCCATACTAAAAGATGATACACATGTGACAAGGGTATGATGTAACGGTACACCTATTGTCATATATTGATTACATTTGTCGAAAATATAAGGAAAAACCAAGGTTTAGTGAGTTGAAACAGTTGTTAGTTTCATGGCCATCAAGTAGGTTCTATATGTTGGAGGCATTGTAGAACCCTTCATTATTTATTGTGTAGTGATTCCAATGTTCTAAACTTTTTGCAGTAGACTAGGGTGAAGAGAATGTGGTGGCTCCTAGTATTATTCATTATAGTGAAGTTTCTTCGGGCATGTAGATGCTGGAACTGATTGCGATATTTACGAGGAGGAAGGTAATGAACCTGCACCTAGAGATTGTATTAGTGAAGAGTTTGAGGTGTTTAGGAGATGTAGGACTAAAGGATTGAATGAATGATTAGACGAGTACAAAGAGTTAGAAAATGTTACGACTTATAAAGATATTCCAGAAGCTAGAAGAGTTATATGCAATTGGTAATGGTAAGATTTAGAGGTAGAATAGAGTGACAAAAGTTATTAGATATAAATGTGATGTTGGATGTCCTTTCAAATGTTTTATATCTAAGGGTTGGTAAAGACAAACCTTTAAGATCAAGACTTTGAACTCCAAATTACGATTGTAATGCAGATTACCAGAATCGTGGAGGTGATGCCAAACTTTAGCACAATAATTTAGGAGAAAAGTCCGAAATTCTAATTATAAGATCAAAGCCTCACTTCCACTCCAGCCTCATGCGTAGCCTCACTAAGCTTACACTTTAAGATGACAGGCTTCATCCTGCTCAGCCGGAATCCTTTGGACTCCAGAATTTGTCTCAAAACCTCCTGCCTATCATTAACTCCGCACCAGAGAAAAATGGAATCTAATGACATACAACAAAGGACCACATACGAAAAAGAATTTACTCCTTCCGTCCCAATTTATGTGGCACTGTTTGACTTGACACAAAGTTTAAGCAAAAAGGAATCTTAAAAAACGTTGTCTAAAATATTACCATTCTCAATTTATTTTTTTCTAAAACGAACCTTAGATTTTTGTCTGGCTAAAAATCTTTTTTTATTGAGAGTACAAGTGGAATTTAAAGTTAAGTTCTTTCTAATTATAAAAATGTGAAATTTTTTTTGGGACAAACTTAAAAGGAAAGGGTGCCACATAAATAGGGACTGAGGGAGTAGTAAATAAAGCCAATAAAGCTTCAACACAGCCAGAGTAAAAAAGATCAGCTTCAACAGAAAGCATTAAAAGTTTCAACACAACTGGAGTTAAAAAATTTATCGATGGCCGAGAATATAGAAATCGCACCATAAAATGTTTCTTACAAACAACAGCAGCAAGAACAACATACCTAGTGTAATCTTACAAGTGGGGTGTGGTGAGGTTAGAGTGTATGCAAATCGTAACCCTATCTTGTGGAGGTAGAGAGGTTGTTTCCAAGGACCCTCGGCTCCAGTTCATCAAATCAAAATAGATTTTGATTCTTCAAAATCAAAATCCTAAGCAGTAAAACTTACCTTAATAACAAGATTTTGGAATTGATTCTTCAAGAAGAATGCTTCAACATCCAATGAAGTTATGACCCACAAAATCTCTAGTTTGAATTACAAAAATTTTAGCCCTAAACCACCTATCACCGCAAAAGCTTCTAGCAATAACGGATGCTTTGTGGAGAAAAGGTTGCATTGGGTGTTTAACTTCTCAAAATGAAAACCTGTTGGGTTTTAATAAATGAGTGGGCTTTAGTCTATTAGAAATGTGGCAAGCTTGGAATGCACGTGACTGTTTTGAAGACCCAAATTTGACCCAGGCTGGTCCGTTAGTTACAGGGGTATGTTTGAGCCCCCAAAAAATGTTAATTGTATTTTTGGGCCAAAAGGTAAACAAAGGGTATCTGTGAGCCGTTTTCAATACGTTATGGATATTTTTGGCCGTCTTCTGCTATTTTAGTAACCCCAAAGTATGTTAAGGGTACGTTTACACCTAAAGGTTAACAGAAGGCATTTGTGAGCCATTTTCAATAGGTTAGTTGGCCCTTTTCCGAACTTGGAAAGGAATGGAGTGATGCTGTCTTTCATCTGCATTGGAAAAGTTTAGGTAGACAAACTCCGACATTCACTTGTACTGTGTCCGATCGAATGTTGAGTATTGAAAATTAGTAGTAGTGTGTAAGTGTTAGTTGGAGCAATCAATATTAAGCTCAAGCATTTACTTCAACCCAACTTCATCCTTCTCTATTCCTTTAAATTTCAAATCCAGGAGCAGCAAATATCAATAATGATTAATTAAAGAGATTTTAAGAATTAATAAGATTTGCTTTATTTTCAACTACCTTTTCAAAAAGACAACTTCCTATCATGTACACTATGCATATCTTAACTCGTTCTATACAATATTTGCCTCCTAAGGCAAAACTTAGCTCAATGATTATTCTACTTCTTTTTGGTCATAAAATATCAACTAAATTTGTCTCGAGGCAAAACTTTCCGCTACATACACTATGCATATCTTGACTCATCGTATATGAGTTTTGCCTCATAAGGTGAAAGCTAGCTCAATAAAAATATTCTACTTCCTTTTTGTATCAAATTTCAACTACTTTTTCCTCGAGGCAAAACTTCCTATTCTATACACTATGGATACCTTGTTCGTTGTACCCAATTTTTCTCATAAGGCAAAACCTTTTTTTCAATAGCAACCCACCTAATACATTTTACCAATAATACAAGGGCAACAATCCAGCACATGTGGCACACTTAAAGTTGGAATCACTTATGACTTAAAACATGTAAAATATAATTAGAAAACAAGGTCACAAGAGAATAAAGCAATCCACAATTAAAAGGATCAAACAAGCATCTGTTATCTAATTGAATCCATAATTGCATTACAAAGCATTAATCACTGAGTAATGGCATCGTGTACAACTTAAACATCTGATCAATGCCCAATACGTTAATAGTAAGAATATGTCTGCTGGAACTCTTATTTTTCGATTCTATTCCTCTTCTCTTTCTCTTGTTTTACCTCGTTTATGTTTCATTCATAGCATCTGCATGTATGCGCTTTGTATTCTTACATTTCTGTGAAGTGGATTGGACACTAGGTGAAGCAAAATCCTCATGTCTGAACTCCAGAGGATCGCCACCCTGCAATAAGAAGAATTGAGTCATGTCAAAGATACAAGAAACATATTTGAACCTCAAACAAGAATTAAACTTTCTTTCATACTTTCTCCAGATATTCTAATATCCTTTTCTGTTCCAACATGAAATTGCGCTTCTGTCTGTCAATAAGAAGAATCATACCATAAGTAAGGAAGAGCTAGTTTATAATCAAAGAACTTCACGTAGACAGGTTGAAAAAGAAGAGGAAGCTAACATTACCTTAACTCTACTTGAATCTTTTCAAGTTCTGCACTGGGCCGAGATTTTTTGGTACCAATACCAACTCCGCCTTCAGCAAATCTTCCCGGTCCATTTTGGTCCACAGATCTTCTTTCAAGTGAATTTGGTTTAGATAGACTAGGGTTCTTTGGTCTGGAAATTCCCATTATATAAGCAGCAGGAACAAAAATTAAACACCTGAAATACAAAGGGTAAATTTTACCACCAATCCATGTGAAAACTTGGGAATTTAGCCATAAGGAACCTCCATGTACTTTTGTTTGTCCCAACCAACCCAATATAATTAGAGTTCACAGCTGTGAGCCGTAGATGTATTGCTGCTAAAACCCCTAAAACTCCTGTAATGGCCGAATCTCATTTCCCTCTATGTGCTCATCTATGGTTCACTAGCCAAATAATCGAAAACCACCACTGATATACCTAAGAAAATTCCGTTCTTGGTATTTTCTAGCACTTCTCAAACTTCCCCCAAAACTCAATTTACTCAATTTTTTAAATCTTTTTGGAGACCCTTTTCATAACTAGTTCAGATAGTGTAGCCAAGAAACCATTGGGTGTTCTTTTTCAAGAAGCTGAGGCAATAGAGCCCTTCAGTGATTATTGTGTAGTGATCCCACTGTACTAAACTTATTGTAGTAGATGTAGGTGAAGAGAATGTGGCTGCTCCTAGTATTATTCATCATAGGGTAGTTCTTTTGGGCCTGTAGATGCTCGAAGTTATTGTGATAGTCATGAGAAGTTAATGAACCTGCATCTAGAGATTATTATAGTAAAGATTTGAGGCGTTTTAAAAGGGAAAGACTAAAGAAATCGATGAAACATTAGAGAAGTACAAAGAGTTAGAAAAAGGTATGACTTCTAAAGATAAACTAGTAGCTAGTAGAGTTATATGCAATTTCTCAGCACCCAAAACATCTGCCTACTACAGAAATGGCTATAGAGATTCTGCACAGAAGACTGTGCCTTACGGAGAAGATTCATAGCAGGAAAATATTGTCTACTTAGCCAGTTGACGTCTGAAGAGGATGAGCTTTTCTTTTCAACAAAAATAAAAAATTATACCGAATTTTGCCTTCAACCAAGCCTTTCCTTTCCGAACGGCACAAAAATAGATGGAAGGTTAAAATTTGTCATAGAAGGGGTACCTCGATTTACTATTTGTATCTCTTATTATGTTATTATATAAATAAAGATATCTTGTAATAATTATAATTAAATTAAGAATTTGAATTCTAATTAAATATAAATAATATTTATTATTAATAGAATTTGAAGAATTTGAAATTCTTAGTATTGTAGTGTCTAGAAAACCAGTAGAAGGTTATGGCCACAGTTCAATAACAATATCTTGTTCAGTGTTGGTAACGGACTGAAAATTGATTTCTGGAATGATGTTTGGGTAGGGGAAGACAATTTGAGAAATATCTTTCCACACTTACACACCCTAAGCATGCAGGGAAAATGCCACTATCACACAGGTGTGGAGTGGGATCTAATGTTCAGGAGAGCACTAAATGAAATTATGGTCGAGCTATTCTACTGGAGGTACTGAGTACATTCCCAGGTATGTCTATGAGGCCAGATAAATCTCTCTGGTAACTGAATAGCAAAGGCTTGTTCACAGTCAAATCCTGCTATTGGGAGCTCAATACCGATCTGACACCAAACAGACATATGGCCTTGGAAGGACAAAATATAAGAGTATGATGCTTTTCCTGGCCGGTGAGCATGAAATCCTGCGTTACTCATGAGGCATTACAAAAGAGAGGTTGGCAGATTTGTGCAAGGTGTTTCGTGTATGATCAGGAAGCAGTTGTCAATAGCCACTTAATCCTATATTACGGTGCAGCTACAGTCTGTGGGACATGTTCTTATGCATACTAGAGTCAGTTGGGTGATGCCTAAGACAACTCGGATAGAGTTGCTGAACAACTGGACAATAAATTGAAAAGAGGGAGAATGATCGGTGGAAGACTATCCCAGCATGTTTATGGTGGACTTCATGGAAAGAAAGGAGTGCTAGGTGATTTGAAGGAAAAAGGACTAACATACAAAAGATCAAAATGAGACATATAAGCCTCCAATTTTTTGATGTAAACAAGATTTGGTAGGAGAGAGTAGATTTAGTTGACTTGGGGGTAACTTGTAAAGATGCCCTTATGGGGGTGTGGGATGTTTCCAATTCATCATCTATTGAGTGATGAATTTTTTGTGAATACAAAGTTGCCGTTATCTCAAAAAGTATAAGATCAAAGATATGAGGGAAACTACATTACCAGTTTCAAAAAAAAAAAAAAAAGAGATACGAGGGGAAGCAATCAAAAAAGATATGAGGGGAGACTAGGAGGGAGAATTCAAGTTTAATGTTAGCAAGTCAAAGATGAGAAGAGTTAAGAGGATTTTGGAGAAATTGGAAGGGAGTTATCTGAATGATTACTATAGATTTGAGGCACATGCACAAGAATTGAGAGAGAGTAATCCTGATCCTGATGTGGTGATAAATATATCAAGGAGGCTTTGGTAGAAGGTAATAAAGATTTCTTAGGATGTATGTGTGCTTCCAAGCCATGAAACATGGCTTTGAAGATGGGTTGAGACCATTAATAGGGGCTGATGGCACATTAACCAGCATACAAGCCTCTATAGAGTTCCACCAATGCACCTCAGTCAAGTGGTAGTCTAACATTAAGCTTGAATTCTCCGTCCAAGTCTCCCCTCGTATTTTTCATTGATTTCTTTAGTCCTTTCTCTCCTAAACACCTCTAACTCCTCACTATAATAATCTCTGAATGCAGATTCATTACCTTTCTCTTTCTCGTAACTAGCAGCACCAACATCTATAGTGCCTGAAGAAACTTAACCACGAAGAATAATTCTAAGAGCAGCCACATTCTCTTCACCCTCATCTACTTCAAATTGTTTAGTTCATTGAATTCACTATACAACAAATATTGAAGGGTTCTAATACCTCAGACTCACCTCACTAAACCTTAGCTTTTCCTTGTATTCTCGACAGATATCAATATATGAAAATGGGTCTACACCATGCCCTTGCCCCACGTGTATTCGTCTTTTAATATAGATCAACTGAGGTTTCCCACAAGTAAAAATCAAGTCCGCATTTTCATTCCTTCTTCTGAAACCAGCGCATGCAAGCCATGAAAGAAATAGGGACCACACCATAGATATACAAACAGATGGAATAAGAGGTGTCAGGTTCAAATCCCCATAGCGAGAAACACTATGTGATTTCTTTTCATATGTCC
>JBDJHY010291697.1:0-10060 GCA_039654485.1 Withania somnifera | reverse complement strand
CCAGCTCTTCCTACTTAGTCGGTACCAGTGGTAGCTACAGTTCCTTCTCCACATCCTATTATAGAGGTACCACTAGTTCAGCCGCCAGTCCGGCCTCATCTTGAAGTTTTTGTTATAAATTCCAAGGACCGAAAGATGCACAATGATTTTATTCATATGGTGACTCTGAGGTTTTCTGGTGATTCCCTATAGGATCTCTATGAGTTCATTGCACAATGCAAGGAGAGGATACATACTTTGGGTTTGAGAGAGACACAAGGGGTTGATTTCATTGGGTATTATCTATATGGTTAGGCTAAGGCCTGGTGGAGAGAAACAGAGTGATCAGACCAAGAGGGGCCATACTTATGGCATGGGGTCAGTTCATGGATGCTTTCACGACTTTGTATGTTTACCGAGTGACTCAAAGCTTATTTTGTTGACTTACAATAGGGATCAGTCATAGTTTCTGAGTATGAGGCTCGATTCATGTATTTTTTAATGTATGAGGATGATATTATATTGATAGGGGCTGAACGGTTTTGCCATTTTCCTGCCCAATTGAGATTAGAGTTATATGAAGATGTTGATTTATTTCTTGTTTAGGGTAGTCCGTTGTTTGTCGTGGTTGATTATGCTGGTAACATAGGGAGGCATTGTGTCTTGGCCAAAGGGGACGACGACAAAAGACAACAACGGTAGGGAGATTTTTATGGGTCTCTATCTTTTAGGAGATGTTATGATAAATGTGGACCTTAGTAGAAACAACAACAGCCACAGTAGAGGTATTAGAGAAAGCCTAACAGATTAGTTTAGGCCTCCTCACCATCAGCTAGTGGCCATTAGAGTAGCCAGGCCACCAGGGGCATATTTACTGGGGTTCAAGGTTGTGGTGACCGAAGTTATCCAGTTAGTGGTTATGATTGAGGCAGAGGCTGTGGTTTTTATGAGTAGGTGAGATAGGTTAATATTCCAAAGAGTGTCTGTAACATCAGGCCATTCAGATGGTAGCTCAGGTGTAGAGCCTCTACAACCAGTAATACCACTGGCTAGAGTAGTCAGGCAACGACTTGAGATAGTCGTAGTGGGGGCTATAGGGAAAAAGAAGGGGACAAAAGGATGAATTAGGGGACAAATAAGGAGATTCAAAAGGCACTGAGCACCATTAATTTTATGCTATACTTGATAGAGCTCGAGTAGAGGCTTGTGAAGTAGTGGTTACAAGTATTTTAGTTATTTGTTAGTAGCTAGCATTGGTATTGTTTAACCCTGGTTCTACATACTCTTATGTGTCTGTGTACTTTGTTTTTCATTTGGGTGTTATATATGAGCCTTACTTGAGCCGTGTGTGTGTTTACTCCTATAGGTGAGCCTATAGTGGTGGATCAGATTCATCGAGCTTGTGTAATGAACATGTAGAGGTTGGACACTCGGGATGATCTTATGCCTCTAGACTAGTTGATTTTGATAATTTTGGGCATGGATTCATTATCCCCTCATCATGAATTCTTGGATTGTTTTTCCAAGATGGTGACCTGTATGCCTGGTGAGCTTCTGATGAGCCTCTGGTCCCATTAGGCACTCCTTGGTGCTCGTGGTATCTAGTATACATGCCAGTAGATTTTTAGCAGGGGTCTTGTATCTTTCATAGATTATGCCTATGATTTGTGTGTTGATCCTCCTACCTCTACATCTATAGCATTGTTAGATATTTTTTTGATGTCTTCCTGGATGAGTTTCCTGGCCTCCCACCTAGGAGTATTGTTGATTTTTCTATAGAGGTTGAGCCGGGCACTAGACCTATTTATTTTTCTCCTTATCACATGGCTCCAGCAGAGCTCTAGGAGATTAGTACCCATCTTTAGGATCTGATTTCCAAAGGCTTTATCTATTCCAGTGTTTCACTATGGGATGATCCAGCATTATTTGTGAAAAAGAAAGATGGGACTATGCGTATGTGTATTAAATAAGGTTGGCATTAATAATAAGTAACCCTTGCAATGGATAGATTACCTTTTTGATCAACTTCATGGTGCTATGGTTATATCGTTTGGGCTAACTAATTCTCTAACTACATTTATGGATCTTATGTTTGATGACATCCTGGTTTACTCTCAGAGTCTGGAGAAATACGAGGAGTATTTGGGGGTTGTACTCCATACATTGAGGACTGAGAAGCTTTATGAAAAGTTCTCAAAGTATTCATTTTTTTAAACTCTATCGCATTCTTATGGTATGTTTTATCTCTAGTTCATATCAGTATAGATCCAACAAAGATTTCATCAGTTCCTTTTTTGGCCTCGACCCACTACTCCCTTAGAGGTTAGTAGTTTTTTTTTGGTTTGCCAGCTATTACAGATGATTCTTACAGGGCTTTTTATCTATAGAAACTTCATGACTATATTGACTTGAAAAGATGTTCCTTTTTTATGGTCTAAGGATTGTGAGTCCAGGTTTTTGAAGCTTAAGGAATTGCTCACTTTGACACCAGTATTATCATTTCCAGTTAAGGGCCAATCATATATAGTTTAATATGATGCCTTCGATATCAGGTTGGGGTGTGTACTAATACAACATGGTAGAGTCATTGAATATGCTTCACATCAGTTGAAAGTTCCTGAGCGCGACTACCCCACCCATGATTTGGAGTTGGCGGTGGTAGTTTCGCGCTCAGGATTTGGAGATATTACCTTTACAAAGTTCATTGTAAGATTTTTACCAATCATTGTAGCCTACAGTATATACTGAGCTAGAAGGAGCTTAATTTTAGATAAAAGAGATGGGTCGAGCTCTTAATGGACTATGACATCAGCATTCTATACCATCTAAGAAGGGGGAATGTGGTTGTTGACACGTTAATCTAGAAGGTTGTTAGTATGGGTAGTTGGGCTTCCATCTCAACTTTAAAGAGACTATCAGCCTTGGACATTCAGTCTTTATCTAATCGTTTTATCTGATTGGACATATCATATCCGAGTAGAGTCCTTGCACATGTTGAGGCTAGACCTACTCTGTTTGATCAGATCTGATAGAGAAAGTAGGAAGAAAAATCCTTGCTTCATATTTGAGAGTTGTTTTTGAGGGGTGATTATAATAGTGCATCTTTAGACTCTGATGGTGTATTGTGGATGGGTAGCCACATTTGTGTTCCTAGGGAGGATTATTTGATTTAGGCCATTCCTTGTAAGGATATTATACCAGATACTCCATATATATGGGTATCACAAAGATGTACAAAGATTTGAGACAATACTGTTGGTGGCATCACATGAGATTTGATGCTACCAAGTTTGCTTCCTGATTCTTGAACTGCTAGCAGGTAAAGTTTGAGCACCATAGGCCAGGTGGTGTGTTGTAGCGAGTCCCTATCCCAAAGTGGAAGTGGGACTCCCTCATACATCCAGGGGTCATGATTGTATATGGGTCATCGTGGATTGAATAACCAATTCCGCTTACATTTTACCAACTTCATCTTATTAGAATGCCTAGAGATTTGCTGCCATGTATTTTAGGGAGATTCTTTGTCTGCTTGGGGTGAAATTTTTTATCATATCAGACCAGGGTACACTATTTACTTTGTGGTTTTGGAGGATTGTGCAATGTGAGATGGGTACAGAGGTATCTCTAAGTATGAATTTTCACCCATAGACAGATGACCAGTCTGAGCAGACTATTCAGGTACTCTAAGATATGCTTTGGGGTTGTGTTTTTAATTTGGGTGGTAGCTAGGATCAATATTTGTCTTTGAAAGAATTCTCCTTCAATAATAGCTAGCATTCTAGCATTTATATGGCACCGTTTGAGGCTTTATATGGAAACTATTACAGATTGCTGATTGGTTGGTATAGTAGTATTCAAATCTTGCCTCACACTTCTGACTTGATTTGAGATACCATAGGGAGAGTTTAGACTATTCAAGATAGACTACAGATAGCATATAGATGACAAAAGAGCTACACAAACCACAGACATCGACCTCTAGAGTTTAGTATTGGGGATACAATATTCTTGTGGGTTTCGCCCATGAAGGGCAATATGAGATTTGGTCAGAGGGGCATGTTTATACCTAGATTTATCATTCCATATTAGATTACAGAGTGGATCAGTGATTTCCCACAGATTAGCCCTACCTCCAGAGTCTGCAGCTGTTCATCCGGTGTTTTACATTTTTATGATTTGCTGTTATGTGCTAGATCCTTCCCATGTACTTTATTCTAAGTTAGTATTTGATGACCGATTGACTTATGTTGAGATATCTGAGACTATTATATAGAGATATGAGGTGGTTTAAGTCTAAAGATGTTCCATTTATGAGTGTTTGGTGAACTCATCACCTAGTCGAGAAGGCTACCTGGGAGACGGAAAGGGATATGCCAGCCAAGTGCCATGATTGTTTTAACTCTATAGGTACTTCCATCCTTCCTAAACATTCGCAGACAAAAGTTTCTTTAGTGGGGGATGTTGTAATAACCCTCAGAGTCATCTTTGTGTTTTGGTGACTTTTCTTATTAAGAGCATCATTGTAACTGCCCAAGTTATTTGTGACTTTCTAGGACTGATTGTTTTGTTTCCTGGCAGTTTTATAGCTTGTCTTCGTTATGTTATAACTTCCTCTAACCTTACTCATTTTATACGACCTTAAATCTCCTTTTGATTGATTTTGATGAGTTTGAAATATCTATTACATAGATATTTCATTTATGTGTTATTGAAATCGGAGTCCATCTCCATTTCATACTAGTTTTAGATCATTTTTGGAATCCCAACATAGTACTCAGTGCGATCTGTCTAGTGGGACACGATTAAGCCAAGTCCAGGTTTTTCCCTTAAATGCGATCGTGATAAGGTGGCACAATTGCATTGTGTAGGTTTTTCCCTTTATGCACAATCACGCTAAGGCGATGCAATCACATTGTTCCCCTAGAACTGACCTCAGAACAATTTCATTGGTAGGACATGATCACGGTGCGGCATGATTGGGCCTATATAAGTCCAGTTCTGGCAACTTTTCTTTATTTCCTCTGAAAGTTTCACCAAAATCTATCTCATTTTAAGCTTAAATCAGTATATTTGAGAGTTCTTTTGTGTTTCTAATCCATAAGATTGTATTCTGGTGGTTCTATAGTTATTTCTACCAGGTAATTCCTTTTTTTCTCTACTTTAATAATTTTTTCTATATTTTATAAAGTTTCCAGGCTTGTAATTTCATTTTCTACCGTTAGTTTGAGCCCTATTTTGTCCCATATGATGTAACCAATGTGTCTATGTTTGGTATAAATAATTTATTATTTTGAGCTACTATTTTCTATAGACTCGTTTTTAGTTCGGATTTCAATCTCTCTATTTATATTAATGTGGGTCTTGTTTTACTCCTCTTGGCTCATGAATTACGTTTTTGATAGATTCGTGTGGTACCGAGCTCGTTCGTGATTCTTAGCTTATTCCAGCATGACTTTCAAGGTTTTTGCCAATTCTAGGTAAGCTACAGTCTATTTTCTTTATATTGGGTATTAGTGTAGTATATAGTAAAGTGCTACCTTGGGTCTAGGAATACTAGTTAGACTCGATAGCTTATTTTCCTGGCTCATGACCAATTTAACTGGCTTGTAGCTTGGTTACTCATAGTGAGGATATATTTCCCTACCCGCGTGTCCCATCAAGACTCTAGAATATATGTTGGGGAAGGAGTATCACCTTTGGTGCATATTGTTCATGGCTTAATTTGGAATGTAGACTGGTTAGGATGGGATTATACTAGTGGTTAAAGCTTATTAACTATCCTTCTAATGTAGGCTGGTGGATTTAGAGTCGATCTAGGTAGGCTAGTTATTCTGTGTTCTACTTGATATATTGTGTATAAATATATTATTTGTGGTCATTGGGATATAAATAGCTAGACATACCTTAGTTGGATAGTTAGAAGCCATATTAGATGATATTGTGCCCTAGCCCAGTTTGAGCCTGGGAATGAGTTGTATTGGACCAGGCTATGATAACTTCATATTTCCCCTATATGGTTGTGTACTGAGCCCTAATGGGCGCCCTATAGGCAGTTCCGGAATCTTTGGTGTGATTACTCGTGGCTAGGGATCGTATGTCGGCTAGGAGAAAAGGTACCTTGTGACTAAGTCTTGGTAGCCATATTATGGATTCCAGTTAGCAACCTCATACTAGTTTAGCCTATTATTTGATTCTGCGTTGTGATCATGCATTAATTATTTTAAAGTTAACTGGTTTTTGATAGTGTAATAACTGGAAATTGATTTCTTATAACTTATATGTATCTATAGTTGCGGTGGAAGTATGTAGCTATTTTCTCGTACTACCTGATCTATTTTCTCACTGGCATACAGACTTTTGGGTATGGCCTACATAGCAGCAGATGGATTTCACAGTGGTTCTGATTCGCCTTTTTAGTTGGACTTGAGTTCCACTGAGTTATGATATACGGGTTGAGCCCTAGGCTTGGCATTTCTGCCCTGTTGACTATACCCTTGGTGGGATGGTTATGAGGTTCGCATGACAGTTTGAGTACCTCCACGGGCCCTATCGACCTGGGTCACTATCCTAAAGGCATGATCCACAACACAGGGAAGGGGTATACGAGAGAGTAGTGGTATACAGTTTGTTTCCTTCTTTGGTTCTGCCTCATAGGCCTTATTGACGGAGGTGGAGCATGCGAGATTAGTATTGTGACAGTTTCTTTTCTAGCACCCCCTTTGTATTTCATCCGTACACGTTGATTGTACTCTTCAGGACTTACGGGGGGAGTAACTGTTAGGTTACTTGGTTACCTGGTTGTACCTACCGGTAGTATGGGATGATGGCTGAGTTTGTTTGCTAGTAGGATTTGTTGCTCCTTCTATTTCTGGTAGGTTCCTTTCGTGCACTTATTGTACGTTCTATTGGTTGTATTATCTTATTGGCCCTTCCTAGTGCTGGTTATATTAGAGCTCTAGGTATATGTTGCATTCGGTCATGATCTGCTTGTGGCCCAAGGTCTAAGTGTCACACTGTTATAGTGACTTCCCTTCACACTTGTTAGCGGATACTGCACACACTGATAGCTGACCCTTCACTACACTTACTTTGCTACTGCAGTTTCCCCTTTTTGATTGTACATTATATGCCACTACACTAGTTGATTTGATCCTTGTTTTACCTTTCTTATGCTTACTTTTTCCCGGTTGGCCTATGATGCCTACTGGGTACCCTTTTCTGATACTCTTGCTACACTTCTACATCTTTTATAGTGCAGAGTATAGTACGAATTAGTAGAGGGGACGTGATCGTACGACATAGCTGCTGTTGTTCTAGGAGATTTTGGTGCACAGTGGGCGTCCTTGCTGGCCGGTTCTCCTTTAGTTATCATAGTTTTCCTAGTTGGATCCTAAATAGTTATTTTGTTGTTTTGCCCCATTGTAGGTTGTATTTTTGTAATTTTTTGTAGATAGATTCTCTACAATCACGATTCCAGGTTCTTTGGAGTTTGTTTCGGTGGTGTATTTTCGTGCTATTTGTATGTTTCTTCTTTCATCTCCCTTTCTCTTTTATTTTGGTCCTTGGAATTAGCCAGTCTCTTTATGCTCTTAGACGGGGTTAGGCTTGTCTGTAGACAAGTTAGATGCCATCACTACTCGATGTTTAGGCCGTGACATGTATAGGATATCTATTCTTGATTGTGACTTTTTTCAAATAACATTAATCTGTACACATTTTAAGGGAACCATATTTCTTTTGCACAAATAAGACAGAAGAACTCTAGGGAACACTAGGGTAGATAAATCCCTTGTCTACAAGATCTCTTAACTGGTCTTTCAAATTTCTATGTTCTGCCGGTTCCATTCTATATGAAAAAACATAAATAGGCTGAGTTCCTGGAATGACGTTTATGCTAAAGTCTATCCCTCTACCCAGAGAATCTCCGGGTAGGTACTCAGGAAAAATATCAGGAAACTATTTGATTAGGAAAACTGATTGGATATCAAGAGTTTCAAACTCAGAGCCCTTAACCCAGACTTGGTGGTAGATATGCCCCATAAAGTTCATCTTTCTAGCTTTCAAGTTGAGATGAACCTACCCTTTGGAACTGCTATACTACCTCCCACTCAAGGATTTGCTCATCAAGAAACTGTAAATGGACAACTCTAGTACAATAATCAAAAGTGGTATAACATGAATAAAGATAATCCATGCCAAGAATGATGTAAAAATCTACCATGACTAACTCAATAAGATTAACTAAAATATATTTATCAAGAACTGATACTGGAAAACTATGGTAGACTCTCTTAGCAATGATAGAGTCACCAACTGCTATGGAGATAAAGAAAGGCTTTGATAGACTCTTAGGACTAGATCCAACTAAAAAGAAACATATGGAGAAATTAAAAAAGGATAGATATAGGGTCAATCGAAGTATACACATCAATTTTATGAACCATGAACTTACTTGTAACAATATAAGCTAAATACTCATGCTCATACCTAAAGCCCAAGGCATATCACTAATTCTGGCACTGACTGCCACTGGTACTCAAAAAAGCGCCTTAGTGATCTTGATGTGGCTGGGTAGGTGCTAATACTACTGTTGAAGGAGTGCTGCATACATAGAAATGCTTCAAAATAAAACACTGCAACCTGTGACCAACCTGGATGCATCCAAACATCCATCCCACCTAACATGGAACTAAACCAAATAGTTATTAAAAGTTTAGGGGGGGGGGTTGAATTGCAAATTTTCCTCCCTTAGTTAATTGTCACATAGACTAAGTTGACAATGACTGTATATTTGATTAAGAACATTTTAAGTAAAGAGCAAAAAGGAAAATAGCCATGAAATATTTTTATACTAGTTACAGCTCAATGTGAGCCTCAATCCAATTCCCCTGGGTTGTAAGAGGGTTCCACTATGCTTTTAAGAACTTTGGGGTGTTATAAATCTTTTGAGTTTTAAACAAAACTCAGTCCACACTCCCTTTTTTCACTCGATTGTTTTGATGCTATACCTTACCAAATATTTTTCTCTTTTTTTTTACACAGTAATACACTAAGTAATACACACTTGTTAAAAGTAGAGAAAAGAATACAAGTGGTAAATGACTTAAAGAGCATAGTGATCTTCTTTGAAGGCTAGTCTTTTTATAGTTGAATAATCTAGCCATTTGAGGAAGCGTATCAAACTAAAGTATTTGATCTTTGGAAAGAGTTGAGATGAAGAAATTTTTTTAAGAATAAGGAAGAGCCACATAATGACTCATTTAATCTTTAGACTTCCATTAGAGCTTTTTCTCAAGAAGCTTTTTAATGTTTTTTCTTAGATTATAGAAAGGATGCTTTGTTATTCTCTCCAAAGAGAATTTCTTCTTTAGTGACTTGTGCATGTATTTAGTAAGCAACAACTTTCAATGAAAAGAACTTTGTTCAAAATAAGTCTTTATGAGTAGCAACATTTATTTGTCTAGACTAACTGCCCGCTTGTTGAATTCTTCTTTCTTTGGCTTGAACTTCCTTAGGAATTCCTATAATTTATTGTCACACATTGAAATTAGAGTATTTTTAATATCCCCCTTTTTGACAGATGACAACAATAATGCATAATAGTTAATTTCCTTGTTTTTAGAAGTGAAATTCTAAATTCTCCCCCTGCTTTCATTCATTGAGAGAATTATATTCTAAATGATTTCTCCTCCTGGTTCCATGATTGTAGATAGCACAACATATATTTGGGAATTTTATTCAAATTCTCCCCCTACTTTGCATTCCTTTAGATAATTCTAAACAAAACATATATTTACTCCCCCTTTGAGATCAATATAAAAAGGGTACAATGTCACGGCCCGGTTTCTCGGATAATGATGGCACCTACTATCCATCCAGTATGAGAACCAACCCTGTAGTGCGTAACCGAAGCGGAGAACTACTACAGTGAATAACAATCACAAGAGAAGTTATAAGAAAATATATGCGGAAGACAACCCAAAACCTTAATGTCAACGTCGAACGAACCTCTATATACAAAAGAGTATCCAAAAAGGAAATATATACAATAACCAAACTATCTCCGGAACACAACGGAGAT